>PISX010020489.1:0-35390 GCA_004024625.1 Mellivora capensis | reverse complement strand
GCAGACTTGTAGTTGCTCGCAGTCATTATGCTACTATTTGAACCCAAGAGTGATGCCAGCATAGATGAAAGAAAATCCCAGAGATGAAAAGGACCTACTTTCAGATATCATAAGGATCCCTGAGCTGAGCCATTCCAAAAGTGAGGCAACTCTCTAACTTTTTAGTTATGTAAGTCAATAGAAAACCTTGCAAGTTTGAGTTGGTTTATTTATCACTTGCAACCTAAATAGTCCCAAATTGTACAAAATTATCATCCAAAGAATCTTTATGTGTCTATTATATTATTTTTCTAGTTGTAAAGATGGCTTCCCACAATGTGCAAATGAAAACAAAACAGAAATATTTTGGCAAATGTCTGATACTCAATTTATTCTTTCCATTATGAAGATCCATTATGTCCATTAGGGAAGCATTTGTTGTCATTATTTATTTGTTTTACTTCTTTCATTATTAAAAACCTACTCTGTGTTTCATAATTCCAAAATTAAAGGCTCCAGCTTCTAAGGCTTTTGTGTACCTTCTAAAACAAGTTCAAAATTGTTGAGAGCAGTTTACTAGAAACAACATCCCTCTATTCCATGGCCTCCTTTAAGTAATGTTATAAAGCAGCCTCAATGCATCAAACAGTTCCCCTCACCGAGTAGGGAGTTCATATATGCATTTAATGTATAGCTGGAAACAATGTGAGTTCAGAGTGTTCCAAAAATAATGACTTAATGAACTATGTTGATATAACTGTGATAAATCATGAGAAATCTATCCCATATGAAAGCAGAAAAATTAAGTACATGTGGATTAAAATCCTACATCTAAAAAATATTGGAATAAATTTTAGGGTAATACTTGTATAATTATGTGAATAGGAAGATTTTGGATGGATATTAGAATTGACTAAAATATGGCAAGTGGGAGAAAAACAACATACTTGACAATTCAAGGGTTAACATTCTAGTATGTAAAAAACTCTTAGAAAAAATATAAGCAGTTCTATAGAAAAATGGACAAAGAACATAAATAGAAGAGTGATAATAAAGGGAATATGAATGACCAGTAGACATATGGAAGGATCTGCAGTTATCAGGAAAACAAAAACCAAAATAAAATGTAATTTTATTTTCCATGCACTTAACTGGCCAAAAGAAAAGAAAGAAAGAAAGAAAGGGAGAAAGGAAAATGCTAGCAAAGATATGGAGAAATTAGCAGTATTATATCATGCAGGTAGCTTCTAAAATTTAAAATTTGCATATCCCTTTAAATCAGTAATCCCACTTTGGGGAATCTTTCTTATGGAAATAGAAATATCATTACTTAAGAATATGGGTATAAGGATTGTTACTGCAACTTTGTTAGTAATGGTTAAAATATGAATTTCTACGGGTAGTGAAATGCATAAATTATACAGCATACAGAGTAGGGATTTTTATGGGAAAAAAAAGCAATGAGTCATATGTATGCATTTTGACATGGAAGAATGTCCATGATATATTTTTAAATTAAAACCAAAGAGACACAATAGCATAGAGGCGATTGTGAAATTTACATACAAAACTATAATCATCAGTTTTATAGAGAAGCAAAATTGAAGACTAATAAATATTTTTCCCCTTGCTAATTTTAGAATTCATTTGATTTCCAATCTTTTTTTTTTTTTTAAGATTTTACTTATTTATTTGTCAGAGAGAGAGAGAGAGAGAGAGTGAGCGAGCACAGGCAGACAAAGAGGCAGGCAGAGGCAGAGGGAGAGGGAGAAGCAGGCTTCCCGCCGAGCAAGGAGCCCGATGTGGGACTCGATCCCAGGACACTGGGATCATGACCTGAGTCGAAGGGAGAGGCTTAACCCACTGAGCCACCCAGGCATCCCTGATTTTCAATCTTGATAGAATCAAATTCTGTAAAGAAGAATTTTAAGGAATTTTCCTGAGATGCATGCATTTCCTCTTTCTTAAATTGAACATGGAGATCTCATTCAAGCCCATAAATAAGCAGAAAACAAACACTTCCCTTTCTGAGTATTTTACTTATTCTTTATATCTATAAATCAAAGAAGCATAACAAAGCAATACCCATTTTATCAATCTTAACCACTTGGAGCATTTTCTTTTAACTCTTTTATTTCCTCTTTAAAGATGTTCAGGGTCTTAACAGTACAGGATGTATGACTGTTCTAGAGGGAGAGAGAGAGGGACAGAGAGAGGAGGCAAGCTGTTTCTTGACTTGATTAATTCTCTAGTTCCTGGTTTGGCCACTCTGGAGTGTTTGGTGTTACTCCCCCTGCGGCCACAGCACACATTCACCACTTGCCAAGACTGACTGACTCTACAGTTTACTGGTCATGTGTTCCTGGGAACATCATTTTAATGTTTCAGAGCCCAAGTTTCCTCAAATTTAAAATAGGGTTGACAATTTCTACTGCATTTACCTCAAAAATCAGAAGAAAACAGTGCCGCAGAAAGCTATGCAGATATTAGAGGGCAATGTGCATGACCTCTTCCTGAATGATTCACTTTGTATTGTATCTCTCCTTTTTTTTTTTTAAGATTTTATTTATTTATTTGACAGACAGAGATCACAAGTAGGCAGAGAGGCAAGCAGAGAGAGAGAGAGGGGGAAGCAGACTCCCTGCTGAGCAGAGAGCCCGATGCGGGGCTCAATCCCAGGACCCTGAGATCATGACCTGAGCCGAAGGCAGAGGCTTAACCCACTGAGCCATTCAGGTGCCCCTGTATCTCTCCTTTAATCAAAGTATCTTACTAAATTTAATTTAATTCCACAAACCACTGTGAATCTACATACCAAGGTATTGAGATCAAAGAGAAAACAGTATAAACAAGTCATGGATCTTGCCATTGGGCTATCTGATTGTGAAGATATATTGCACCTCACTTATTATAAAATACATTTTTTTCACCTTTTCAAACCTCTGACAGTACCATGTCTTTAAAAAGAGGTTAATGTTGCCACATGATAGATCTTAATGTTTCCTATCAGCCAGAGGGTAGCATGGCACAGTTGTCCTTATGCACGGAGGTACTTGATTATAGGAAGTGGGCAATACTGTAAATGGAATTCATACTTTTGAGCTATAAGGATTCTATGCTCTAAATGCCTTCTTAGAAAGTAGTCTCTGAAATTTACATATGATTGTTGATCCTGTCCACCAAATCAATGATTTTCAAAATGAGCTGTGTATGTTCCAGAGCAAACGGTCTATGTGTGATGGGGATTGAAGGTAGATGCAGACGTGATGAGCAAGAAAACCTCACCCTTCTTCTCTACTGATAGCTTCCCTTTAATTTTCTCCATAATGTGTTTTTGCAATAGATTCACGCTAAAGGTGCCAAAGATGTTCTCCTCCATGATGGAGTTACTCTAGAGGAATGTAGTAAGGTATCCTTGTCTAGCTATCTGACTGAAGTTGTCTCTTTCTACTCCAGCCAGAAATAAGTTCTCCCTGCTCTGTGTGTCAATAAACTTTGTTTATGGGGCTCTTGGGTGGCTCAGTGTCTTACCGGTCTGCCTTTGGCTCAGGTCATGATCCCAGGGTCCCGGGGTTGAGCCCAAGTTGTGGGGCTGCCTGATCAACAGGGAGTCTGCTTCTCCCTCTCCCTCTTCCTTTCTGCCTGCTCATGCTCTCTCTCGCTCACTCTTTCTCAAATAAATAAACATAATCTTTTTAAAAAAATAAATTTTGATTGTATTTTTCTTCGCACATTCATGATTTTCTCCTTAATAATAGGTTATATATTACATTTTTTCCCCCTCTACCAGACTGTTCCCTCCGGGAAGGCAAGATGCAGCACTGTGCCATCAGAGAGCCTTGTTCCGGGGCATAGAAAGCCTTAGACTTACAGTATTGTCCATACTTGCTGGACTATTGAGTTTGATTAACCCTCCTGTGGCCTGTTGTTTTATTTTAATGCAGGGATAACAATATCTATCTTATACAAAGTGTATGATCATTTGAAGCTTAAGGGAAATGCCACTTATTTTTATTATTAGTTTTGCAAATCTCCCCACTATGTATGACCCAGTCCTTCCAGCCAGTTGGCCCTCAGTTAATGGCTATAGAATCAAACGAATTTTCTAGTTACTATTGCTGCATAACAAACCATCTTAAAAGTTGGCAGCTTCACATCAAAAGAAATGAAATCTTGCCATTTGCGACGATGTGGATGGAACTAGAGGGTATCATGCTTAGTGAAATAAGTCATTCAGAGAAAGACAACTATCATATGATATCCCTGATATGAGGAAGTGGAGATGCAACATGGGGGACTAGGGGGGTAGGAAAAGAAGAAAAGAAACAAGATGGGATCGGGAGGGAGACAAACCATAAGTGACTCTTAATCTCACAAAACAAACTGAGGGTTGCTGGGGGGAGGGGGTCGGGAAAGGGGGGTGGGGTATGGACATTGGGGAGGGTATGTGCTATGGTTAGTGCTGTGAAGTGTGTAAACCTGGCGATTCACAGACATGTACCCCTGGGGATAAAAATATGTTTATAAAAAAAATAGGAAAAAAAATCAATAACATTTACAATAACAAAAACATGGAATATTTATAAATCAGTTTAACAAATTATGTGTAAAATCTGTATACTGAAACTACAAATTATTGCTGAAACCAAAATAAGACCTAAATAAAGGAAGACATATACCATGAAAAAAAAAAAAAGTTGGTGGCTTCAAACAGCAACCTTAGAAATTTTTCTGAATCGCTGTTTTGTTTATGCATTAAAGCCATAAAGGAAGCCTTTTCTATGTGAAAGCAACCAAGCTCTAGACCTATTTGAGTAAACTTGCTGTGTAAAAATAAGATTTTTTTTAAGTAATAGAATGAGATCAACTTATTTACATCTTTTATTGAGTATACTCACAACTGGTGGCATTTTTTTTTCTATTACTCTATGAACAAATCAAAATCACAGACACCCCTCAAATTATGTTGGGATCCTGCTAGGTGAAAATGATACATGAAATCTAGTTTCCAGATGGAGTTTCCTTCTTGCCAATTTTGGATCTGTTCCAAAGAGTTTCCCCTTAGAAACCATCTAGGTGAAGTGAAAATTTACTCTTGGAAAATTATTGGAGAGAATGCTTGTGAAATGTGAAGGTATGATTTTCGTATGGACAGTGTACACATTCACAGATATTTTATGAGTGCCTTTGGGATATCTAGTAATAATGCAGGGTCTCAGAGTGTTTGGTCTTTTCTAAGAAGTAGAGACCACCAAAACTTAATTACACCAAAGGAATATATTTCAAAATGATGTTTTTACTGTAAGGCAATCCCAAATAATCTGTAATCAGAAGTGATGAAAACCCTTTCCATCTGTATAGCATGTTTACTTTTCAAGACATGTTATGACCCCACGTCCATAATTCTCAAAAAAAATTGTAAAGTAGGAAAAGAAAGTGTTATTACTATGATAGTTGGATAAAGGTGCTATGATAGTTCTGCCATTTTAAATACAAAAGAGGTATTTTGGTTCCACTGATGTTTTGGTGTGTTTGTTGGTTTGAAAGCCGCTAAATTTTTATTTAACCTAAAGTTCCGTAAAAAAGAGAACAATATTTACTGACTGAATAGAGTTGAATAAATTTGTGTCACAATTCTGTTTTTATAAGAGAGACTGATGTCTGCCTTATGGGTGCTATCATTGCTACTCTGGGCAGCTTTCACATGATGGACATTGATGGTCTGTGGCAAAAACCACCAAGAGCCAGTGTCCTAAATTTATCCAATAAAAGGATTTTTATAAGGTCGAAATAAAGATCACAGATCTCTATAACAACTTGACAACTATGAATTCTGTAATGTTTTGCAATTTTCTGGTATCTTATTAATTGCAATGAGTGCAAACTTTTTTTTAAATTTAATTTTGGTTTTTCAGTGTTTCAAGATGAATGTGTACGTTTTTAAAGTAGTAACCTATTCATGTGTGAAGCATACTATTCATGCTAATGGCAAGTCTTGATATACCTGTGGATTTACAAAACTTTCCCCCAAAACTCTTGAAATAACCCCACCGTCCCTTCTAGGCTCATGAGTAATGAATGGGTCAGGAATCTTTGGCACAACCACTGGAGGCCGATATGCCGTATATCTCATGTGTTAGGCCAGTGGAGAAGAATGGCTGCTTATTGAGCTTTGTTGAAAAGGATTCTAAGTCCAAGTATGGGTTCAGAGCAAAAGAGTATGGTTTTCAATTAGTGACATCTGCCAGAGAAGGAGAGACTCGGTCTGCAAGATCCAAATACTTGTCATGCCTGGCTTAGACTGTGTGAATCATTTGATTGAACTTATTCTAGGAAAGGACAGCACAGAGACTCACTCATTTTAAAATTCATTTAAAACTGCTCTAAAAAACAAAGTTTACTTAAAAAAAAATACATTTAAGAACAGTTCAACTTAATGGAGAGTTCATGACAAATTTGCCTTGCTATTAGTCACCTTGTTCTTATTCCCTCCTCTTGAGAAAATCTGTTTCCTCTCAAGAAAAATGGAATATTCTTTTTTTTTTTAATTTTGGTCATTTAATAAGGCACTTTTGCTACTCATCAACTGATACTCCTTGATGATACAGTCACCCCACATAGCTTGTTGGTGCTTGGTTTATTCCTATTGGCTGTTCCTGTCTTTAAAGACAAGTCATCCACAAAGACCATTTACTCAGATACTCAGACATAGGAGTGGATGGGGATATGGAGAAAAGTATGTGGTACATTGCTACATTTATTTGTAGGATTGAATTTCCCTATTTGTTTAGGGCACTTACCAAATGAACTATCCAACCTTTCATCTTTACTGATTTTTCAAATATATTCAGAGAAAAAAAAATAGATGCCAGTGATATATTTAATTCATAGGTCTGCCATTTCTAGAATCTCCTAGTTCCTTCTAAAACTCTTCTGCTTTGCTTTATTCCACTCTGAGTATGTTTAAAAAAAAAAACACAACATAATCACATCATTTTTTTATTGTTTTAACTGTGGTTTTCTTCCAATCCTGAACTCATCATAATTGTCCTGCTTTTCTGAAAATGCACTCTCTCTCTGTCCCTTATGTACCTCTCAGCCACTAATAATCTTTCAAAAATTCATCTTATCACCTCTTTTACCATTTCTGAAAATTGATCACTCTGCCTCCAGGCTGTCTTTGTTTCTATCTTCATTATTGCTCTTCCTTAAAAGTGTATTTTTCACTTGGGCTGCTTGAGGGCAGGGTACATGTCTTAGTCATAACTGCATCCCAAATGCCTAGAAGTATGAATGGCTTATGTTAAATGCTCTATAAGCACTGACTTATAGACTTATGGTTAAGACTGACACTCCCATAAACCATTATCTCTCAGTGGAGAGAGACTTGATTTGATTCTTTGACTCCCTTTCAACCCTCAGCATATTTCCCACTGGAAGCTAGTTACTACTTTTTCCTTTCCTTGATACTCCTTTCCCCCATTTTTCTGGGGTGTACAGCCCTTTTTTATACTCCATAATGAGAATGATAAAGATAACTGAGGTGAATGAGACTTGCCATAATTATATGTATATTTTTTGAAACACTTTAGAATGAAGTCCCCTCTTAAGAACCGTGGGACCTTCTTTTATTAAATATTTAAAGTGTAGATGCTAATATATTACTAACCTTTTATAGCATATCTATCTACATAATATAGATAGACATATTTACTGGCCTTATATATCATATCCTGAGAACTGGCTTTGACTTTTAACATGAAAACAAGATATCTTAATACATACCCCTGAAGGGTATGCCATTAGAAGTGGTGTTTGGGCCATATTGTTGTCTTTGCTAAGTGCCTTCAGATGATGGGGCTTCAGTGAGGTTCTAGCCAGGTGTCAGAAAAGTGCGTGGCCATCTTCGCATGAGTTTCCTAGAAGAGCTAGAATTTTCTCTGATAAGTCTGAGAACAGATAGATGCACATTCCTCTTGGGCAGCTTGAGGGGAGGTTCTCACCAGGTTGTCTGTAATATACCAGCAGGTGGGGTAATATTTAAAACTTTTCTCTTGGCTGGTGAGACATGAGAAAACAGGACACACCCAGAAGAGGGGTGGACACCAGGCTGGTCCTGAACAAGAGTAGATGATCATATTATAAATATCCGAAGACCTCACATGAAACACTATCTATCACATTCACCTGCACCCACAAGTACTTCCAATTGCCCACCTCACCTTTCGTGGTTTCTCTTCTTTTTACCATGTCAAGGTGCCTTTGATGGCCACTCTTTTGTTTATTACATCCAGAAATATTTACTGAGGCCATACTGTGTGTCAGACATTATCCAAGGCATTGTAGACACAGTATGAATAAGAAACATATGTCTCCAGCTCTCATAGCACTTTCTTTCTTTCTTTTTTTTTTAGATTTTATTTATTTATTTGAAAGAGAGAGAGATCACACGTAGGTGGAGAGGCAGGCAGAGAGAGAGGGAGAAGCAGGATCCCTGATAAGCAGAGAGCCTGATGTGGGGCTCAATCCCAGGACCCTAAGATCATGACCTGAGCCAAAGGCAGAGGCTTAACCCACTGAGCCACCCAGGCACCCCTCCCATAGCGCTTTTACTCCATTGAGGAATGACATAGGTAAACTAGAAAGTGACATGTTTTCATTAAGTTCCATGTACTATAAAGGAAATAAAACAGAATTATAGAGATACTTTGTCACTTACTATATGAATTGTCCAACCTTCTTCTTTACTGATTTTTGAGTAGAGAGTGACTATTAGGTAATAGATTTGGTGGAGAGGGGCTGTTTTAGATTTGATCCAAGATATGATTGGTCAGAAAGAGTGAAGGTCTGGACAGGTCTATATAGTCTTTGTCTTTATGTATTTATTCTCTCATTTAACCATTCATTGAATCCATCACCATGAACGCTTTCATCTATTTAAATTTCTTGCCTGGAATTATGACCCACTGAGTAGGCAGCCACCCAGAATATTTCAGCCCTGGAATTATATGCATTCATTTAAGTCAATTCATTCATTCATTCATTCACTTATTCATTCAGATAGTATGTTGGCAATCTTACCTGGACACAGCCATTGGTATGGGGTAAAGTTTGGTGAAAAGAATACAGGGTTGTATGATTCTTCTTGAATCTTAAACAAGTCAACTCTGGCGTATTTATGAACCAGATCAGTATCTGTTAAAATGTCCAAAATTGTTAAGCTCTGGAAAATGTGATTTGACCTATGGACATATCATTGGCACAATGATATGATTTGCCATCCCTTCCCCTTTGAGTTACATTTAGGTCATAAGAATTTCAAGATAACTTTTTCTCCAACTACTTATTGTTAAAATCTTAAGAGCAAGGGCTTGGAGAAATGCTGAAGAAAAAACGAGATTATAAGTAGAAAATGAATTGTATTCATTTAAATTCATTGTCTGACATTTGATAGTCTGTGAGCAGCCCTTGCAAATAGTTTTAGTTCTTTTTAAATCATTTTTAAAGATTTGATTTTTTCATTAGAGGGAGAGAGAGAGAAGGAAAAGGGTGAGGGGACAAAAGGAGAAGCAGACTCCCCGCTGAGCAGGAAGCCTAATGCAGGACTCGATCCTGGGACTCTAGGATCATGACCTGAGCCACCCAGGAGCCCCTAGGTTCAGTTCTGATAATGAGTATATTTCATGGCTAGACTAGACAAGCTCTTGAACACCCTGAGGACTCCCTGGATCCTATAAGAATTGAAATTAGAATTTTCACTTCTGAAGAAGAGTATTTCTTAGAGGCCCAGCAAGTCTTTACAGATGTGTTAATGATTTGCAGCTATTTATTCAACACGTGATGGGGGCCAAGTGCAAAATTAGGCACTGTGGCAAATGCATCCCCAGCCCTGGCCACGGTCCTCTTCTCTACACTCACCGTCCATATAACCTGCCTAACATCCACCCATTGGCACCTGTCTCTTCTTCTGGGGATATTCTCTGACTTCTAGAATCTGATCTTCTGAGGGCCGGCACAAGCCGGAATGGAAGGAATCAACAAAAGCTCTGGAATCACATACCAGCCACCTGCAATCCATGAATGATGAGATTTGATGGGTACATACCTCTCACCTCCTTCACTCCTCAGACAAGATACCTCTGATCTGTATGTTGTACACCATTCCCAAAGTTCCCCAGTCAGATTGTGCCACAACTGCCCATCATGGTAACTGGTTTGATAACCATCCTTTATCAGTTTCCTTCTCTTCTGTCTCTCACTTCCCACTTTCCTATCTGTTTCTGTGATTGTTCTTCAAGTAAATTACTTGCATTCAAATCCCTGTCTCAGTCTCAAGGTCTGCTTCTGGGGGAGCCAGTTGAGACAGGTACATGGTACACATCATCTCAGTTAATCTTTATGACCTCTCCAAGGGAAATGTTACTATCCCCATTTTGTAGATGAAGAAACCGGGGTTCAGAGAAGTTAATTAGCTTGCTATCTTATTCCAAATCCTCTTTCCCTTTCTAGTTCATTGTAAATGGGCTGACCAAGGCATGCATGGTCTTTTAGGATTGTGCAGCCATGTGGTTAATGAATTTTGCAGCAGAATAATAAATCAAATATTTATTGACTCAAATTGGTGCAGTCACAGTCAAAAATTCAAGAGGTGGAATTTTGTTCATTCGTTCTACAAATATTTATTTTCTCCTCCCAAGACTTAGACACTCTCCTCCTTCCTGAGAGTACAGTGGCAAGAGAGAAGATACCCTCTTCTCAGCTGAATGCATACTAATTTATGAAAATTTCTGACTATGGTATTAGAGCTTTTTGTGATGTTGGGATCTCAGGCAACTATTCAAAAAATGTTCAGAAATGGCCAACTGATTTCAAGGATCTACTCATATGCCAATTAGATGGCTGTATGTCAGAAAGCAGAAACCAGTTTCTCTCATTTTCACTGTTAGGAGAGACCTGTTCGTTTTATGTTTTTCTTCACTAGAGTCTAAGTGCCTTTTGTAGGTAATGAATATTTCTGCCACTGCATTGAATTTGAATGAGGAGTAATGGCCAAAATCTGAATATAAATGGAGGATCCACATCATCTTACAAAATTGGATATAGGACCCCCTTAGAAAGTATCTGCACTGAGAGGTATTGAACATGTTAAGAGGATATTTTCTCTATGCTTTCATTCAATTAAAAGGGGAGAGAGAGAAAGAAAGAGAGCAATTGATTTGAATCAGTGGGAAGAAATTGGTGTTTACCCTTGTTGGCATCTTAACTACAAATGAAACCAATATCCTGATATTGTTCCATTCTGATTGCTCTGATGATTTCACAGTTGACTAGTGATTTGCACCTTGCTTCAAATTACTTAGGATGTATTAGTGCATAATCTGTGAAAAAGTTTGGCTCTAAAAAAAGATATTCTGTAGACATGAAGAGGAACTCAGTGCAGTCACAGAACTCTATAGTCACAGAGCAAGGAGACCTCAAAACGTCTCACCTGACGACAGAGGTGCCATCTTTGTTCAAAATGGTGAATAATAGTGGAATTTCAGGTGCTTTGCAAGGCCTCCAAAGGTAGGGAAGGAGTTTTTGAACCACATTCCTAGACAGTACATTTCATTTTCACAGAGATCTCTAGAATATAGAAGAATATTCAGGAATTAAAGAAATGAACCCTAAAACCAATTGCTTACAACCATTGATTGACAACTATATATTTAACACTGGCATATATTCTGACATTCTGTAGCAGATTTAAAAAAAAAAAAAAAGTAAGACCCTAAAAGATTACTGCTGGCTGGGAGACATATAATAGGCGTGAGGAAAGAATTGATGTTAACATGTGTTAGTTGGTATCATCAGGGATGGTCTAAGTGGAGGAGATGGGAACTATATTTGATCTGAAATGAGAGATAGAATCCATTCATAGAAAGGAAGGAATATGGTAGAACACCACAAGGAAAGGCAAGGGACTAGGATTACATAGAGCACCAAAGGGATGTTTTTGAAGTCAAAGTGTGTGCTTTGTGAGATTAGTGAAGTAAAAAAGGAAAGTGAAAGACGAACCAGTCTATGGAGGGCTGCAAAGAAGGTGATGACCTTGTGGTTGTGGAAGCAGGACCCCAGTGTGTGTCCTCAAGCAGAGGGGTCCCTAGAAGTCAGGTACAGAGTGGGTTGTTTAAATTCTTTTTGTCTGAAATTAAATCCATCACCTTGTTTTCCTTTTTTCTCCTTGTGCTCTTTTTCTCTTTCATTAATGGCAATACCATTATCTAAGGCTTAAATCCCCAGTCCATTATAACCATCTCTTTTCCCTTGTTCCCACATGTAATTAGTTGCCAACCATTTTCAAGTCTTTTTTTCTCCTTATCTATTGAATATTTCCTTCCTTTTCCCCTCCTGCTATCATCCAAGTTTATTCCATTTCCGATTTCTTCAGTACCTGCTTTTACTAATGTGCTTCCTACCTTATGCCCCAATCTTCTTTCTCATAAGGAGACTTTCTATTGTGAAGTCCATGTCTTAGACCTTTTGGTCCTCTGTGCTTTTACTCACATCACCTTTGCAGAATTTTACTCCCTATTTCTTGTTTAAATCCCATTATTTTCTGAGGTTTACTGTAAATGCATTTCTTTCAGGAGGTTTCCTTGATCTTACATTACCTACCCTTTTTTTCCCTAATCTGGTACAGATCTTTCTTGCCCCTATACTCCTAAAACATCATGTCATCCCTCTAGGATATTGTCCAACCCATAATAGAAAGGTATAGTAAGAATGTGGACTGCTGAGTCGGGTCTGCCCAAAATGACCCAGCTCTATCACTTACCAGATGTGTGGCCTTCAACTAGTTATTTAATATCTCTAGACTTCATCTTATTCATCTCAGTAATGGAAATAATAAGACGACAGCTTCAAGTGTATTGGGAGCTTACAGCACAGATCCTCACATTGTGTTTGGCTCCGACTTCCTATTCATTGGGTATTTATTCAATGAAAAAGTTTCTCTCAGTAGAGTGTGTGATGGTACAGAGTACAAATGATGGCATGCAGTAGGCACTCAAGAAATATTTTCAAAGAAAGGGCTAGAATTGTAGGCAGATGCCTGCTATCAATTTCCCCATCAATTTTCTCATATGTCCACCAGGAGTCAGAGAAGGGCTAAAATTAGGCTGGGTGGGAGTCTAACTCATTTATCATCTATCAGGGAGTGACTTCTGCCTGAAGACATCCCCTGGAGACACCAGACACCAGCATTCTCAAATTGCATTTCAGCTGTTTATAGTGACCACAGCCATCCTTGGTCCTATTTTCTGAGCTGAGCATTACATTTGCTGTTTCCAAGCTTGAAAGAATTCTGCCCTTGCATGCATTTTCAAAAATAAAATAGCTATTGGTTGTGCTACGGTGACTTTGTCAATTCCCTCAGCTTTCAAATGCTGCTGATATGAACACATCCAGCTTTGAAACATTCCCTGACTTACTTCCTTTTTCTATTTCAGTTACCTTTCCCTTCAAAAGTGATACCCACTTGGGCTCATTGATTAGATTTGCATGTTTTTTAAATAGCATGTTTCCCAAAAACAAATAGTTTTCTTTTTCTACCAGTTAAAGGAGCCCAAATTATCACATGACTCTGGTTTCTCAAATAGAAATGTGTCAGGGTGCCTGAGTGGCTCAGTTGGTTAAGAGACTGCCTTTGGCTCAGGTCATGATCCTGGAGTGTCAGGATGGAGTCCCGCATGACCTAGAGCTCCCTACTTGGCAGGGAGTCTGCTTCTCCCTCTGATCGTCCCCTCTCACTCTCTCTTTCTCTCTCAGATAGATTTTATCTATTTATTTATCTATTTATCTATTTTAACTATTTATCTATTATTTATATATCTATCTATTTTATCTATCTATTTTTAAAGGATTTTATCCTTTAAAAAATAAAATAAAATACAGCAATAGAAATGTATCTTCAGGTTATGGAGTGTGGCTTTCAAGTTCAGATTACTCAGATCTGATCCTGGCTTAAGCATATTTTAGCCTTTTGAGTTTGGCTAAATTTGTGTTATTGTGAACTTCAGTTTATTTCCTTATAAAAGGGGCATAAGAATTAAACTTATTTGTCTTAAATAGTATCTTCGGGAGAATTTTAATGAAATAAGGCAATGAAAAGTTTTTAACAGTTTTTAATTTTTTAATATATATTGAGCACATAGGAAGAGCTCAGTATATATTAGTTGTTAATTTTATCATAAGTCTTTCATAAGTAGTAATGTCATGGTTGATTTTATGCTTTAGTTTTCCAGATATCATATTTCCATTTATTCATTCTAGGTTAGTTGTCATTTATTTATTTTGTGTTGGATTATTTTTATTATTTCTTAGGATGAAAATTTCACTTAATGAGTCAGGCTTGATGTTGTCCTAATGACCCTCCCTGCCCATCCTTAATGTCTGAATTGAGGTCCTTTAGTCAAGAAGGTCTAGATGGAAAACATCCTTTATACACTTAACACTAGAGGTCTTCTCCCAACAACTAATTCAGTGGTCTGATACCTAGAACTTCTTTTCTGTTTTCCTCCTTCAGCTTGTCTAACATACATCAGTAAGAGTAACTGACTGCTTCTTTTTTTTATTTTATTTTATTTTATTTATTTAAGATTTTATTTATTTATTTGACAGGCAGAGAGAGAAGTGGAAGCAAGCTCCCTGCTGAGCAGAGAGCCCGATGCAGGGCTTGATTCAGGGCTCGATCCCAGGACCCCGAGATCATGACCTGAGCCAAAGACAGAGGCTTTAACCCACTGAGCCACCCAGGCGTCCCTAATTGACTGCTTCTCATGGGGATACAGATTAAAGACAAACAAACAATCAAACACCCCCCCTCCTAGTTCTAGGACAACTGCCAGCCCACACAGTGATTTGGTATAAGTTAGAAAAGGTGACTCTCTATTTCTTTTTATTTTATCTTTTAATATTTTTTTAAATTTGGGTATAGTTGGCACCCATGTTTATTGCAACATTATTTACAATGGCCAAGATATGGAAGCAGCCCAAGCATCATGGCTAGATGAGTGGATAAAGAAGATGTGTGTTTACACAAAGGCAACAGTTTCGGAACAGAGGCCATCCTGTAGGTGTAAGGTTTGGCAGATAGGTTCTTTTGCACAAGGAAGAGTTGTCTCTTCTCAGGGGTAGGCAGACCCAGGCTGGAATTCATTGAGACCTACATCCTGGCTCAGTGCCATCTTACACGGAGGCCCTGCCGGGTGAGGCATCTGTCCCACAGTCCCAGGCAATTACTGTTGTACCAGGAGGCAGTGTAGCCTCTCTGCCCTCCTCACCTGCACATATCCCGCTACTTCTCTCTGGCTTTTAATAGAAGATGGATCTCTAAGAACTTTTGAAAGTCATGCAAATGAAACTTTTTTTTCCCCCACCTGATGGCATCCATGCTATGGCCAGCTTACTTTTACAGAGGAAGGAAGTGTGGGGACCAATTCTTTTCTAAGAGAGAGGCACGAGAGTGCGCAGGAAATATCTATTCTAATGGAAGAAAAAGTAATGCAACTTATGGAGGGGAAAAAACAAAACTGTGGTTTGCAGCATTTGCTGTTCTTAAATGTGTTCCCTCCACAAACCTCTGACTCTCCTTAGCCATGCCCACCGTCATATGTCCCTCATGCCCCTGGGAGAGACCCTGGCTGCCTGCCACCTGCCTGCCCAGGGAAAGTGTCCGCTGTTGCTACCAGCAGGTGCTGTGACTCACAGGGAGTTCAGGGAGGAGCCCTCATCCAGGTATCTGTGGAACCCTTGGAGACTGGCTCCGGTGGCAGCTAGCAGGTTGGCAGGCTGCTGGCCAACCTGCCGAGGCCCCTGAGGCAGAAAATCTTCAGTCCCAAGACTCTCAATCGGCCCGACTTTCTACTTCCAGCTTTCAGACTCTGCATGCCCTCCAAAATCATAGAGAAGAAAAATGCTCTTTACTGTCTTCTCTGTGGCAGCCGTGTCATAAAACAGGAGACAGAGGAGAACACAAGATGAGGAGAGAAGGAGAGGGACCACCTCTATTCTGCCATAAATATCCTACTGCTCAGTGTTGAGGGTCAAGCAAAATGTTTGTGACCAAGAACATCTTTCATAGAATTGCAGGAAAGGGATGATACATCTAGATTTGGGACTGATTTGGCATTTCACAATGCTATATTTTGTGGAATCCGAAGTTCTAACAATTACAAGACACCCTTTAATTTGAGAAACATTCAGCTACGATATCATGTCTTAGTATCCCTTAAAATATGTGTTTTAAACTTACCAAAGAGTAGTTTTGTATTTACTTTAGACATAGACTTTTATGATATATCACTCTTTTGCACACACCACAGGAAAACAAGAGTGAAATAAATGAGTTAAGGTATTCCTTAGCCTTCTTCCCAAAGTCCGGATCTTTGGAATCACTGTGCTATTCAGTTGGCAATAGTCGTGTTTTCTTTCCACATAACATCACCCTCTGTGATGGCAAAAAGGTTGGTTGTGTGGCCTTTCTTTGAAAACATATAATATCGTTTACCAGTTTTATTTTTATTTATTTTTAAGATTTTTTAAATTTATTTATTTGACAGACAGAAATCACAAGTATGTAGAGAGACAGGCAGAGAGAGAGGGAGGAAGCAGGCTCCCCGCTGAGCAGAGAGCCCGATGCGGGGCTCGATCCCAGGACCCTGAGATCATGACCTGAGCCAAATCGTTTACCAGTTTTAAAACTGTGTTCCTGTTTTGCTTCCACAGTAAGTCTGTAAACTCCTTGAGTAGAGTGGAGTTGTCGCATCCGGATTGTGGTATCTCCCTCAGCTAGGAGGGTTGTGTGTGGCTGCATTTGACCCCCAGTTCATATTCATTCAACTGGATCACTGCAGCCTACATCAATATCAGAGGAGGAAAATCAGCAAGACCTCCCTGCAACATATTTCTCCAGTTTTAGAATCCTGCAGATAAAATGTATGTTTTCAGGTCTGAGAAAAATCTGGGTCATATGCCTCTACTTGGGAACTTGAAAGAGTTTTGACAAGTGCTTGATTTCAAGATGGAGGGATCTCTCTTGGTCGGAAGGAAACTGTCTCTGATATACCTACTTAAGAAGAAAGGGAGGGAAAACCCAAATTACTCATTTGACTATAAGCAATATGCTCATTCCTTGAAGTCTACCTTAAACCCTTCTTTCTCTCTAGAGCACCTTTGGAATTCCGTTTAGAAGAATCACACCCTATCTTGAATTTCTATAGATCTTTAGGTACTTTTGTTTATTTATCTGATTCTGCCTTTGGATACCTCTTAAATAACTTGCTGGCCTGAGTGAGTCTTTTCATTTGAAAGAAGGATTTGGATGAGAGAAATTTGAGAAGTAACCCCACAAACACAGGTTGGGGGATAAAAAGTAAGACAGAAGGGAAAGAAAGCCAGTAAGGGGACCTTAATGAGTGACTTCCTGTGGTGGGCAGGTAAGGTTTATTTTTATTGGAGGCTGCAATTGGCTGAATTATGGCCCCACAATGAGGTCCTCATGCTGGTCCCTAGAACTTGAGAATGTATTGCCTTATATAGCAAAAGTGTCTTTCAGATGAGATAGGAAATTTTTCTGATTATTCTGCTGGGGCCAGTATCATCACAAGGGTCCTTATAAAAAGAAAACAGAAGGGTCGGAGTTAAAGAAGGCAGTGTGACAACAGAAGCATAGCCAGGGACAGAAATGTGACAATGGAAATCAGATGTCACATTGATGTGAGGAATGGCCAAGGAAGGCTGAGAGCCAAGGAATACAGGCAGCCTCTGAAAACTGGAAGAAACAAGGAAATAGAATCATCGTAGAACCTCCAGAAGAAATGCGGTTCTGCTATCACTTGACGTTAGCTCAATGAAATTTATTTTGGACTTTTGGCCTCAAGAACTGTAAGATAATAAATGTGTGTTGTTTTAAGTCACTAAATTTATGGTAATTTGTTTCGGCAGCAGTAGGAAACCAACATGGAGACCTTCTAAGAAACCGTATGGATCATGCTGAATAATTGTGTGACTGAGGGTCAAGGAAATTAGAGTTTGTGCACCCAATACTCATTGGGTAAGGACTGTCTCTAGAAGCATTAACTTTCCATTAGGCCTGATTTATTCAGCTAAGCACACTCCTGCCCCCTCCAGGGACCAGAGAAAGCCCTGAGTCAGAGAGATGCAGATGCATGAAATAGGAACTTATAGGCTTATCTAGCACTGCCCACCAAAAATGCAAGTGATGAGTAGGCGGGCCAAGGAAAGGTGGGTGGAGCTGGACATTACCGGCCATGGTATGTAAGTGAATGTGTGCATGCATGTGTCCGTGTGTCTTGTTCCCCCTTTATCAAGTTCTCTGAGGCTAGAAATTCTCTCTCATTCACCAGAGACCCTAGCACAGTGCCTAGCATCGAGGAAAAACACTTCCTGATGGATTGGGTGACAGAGTGGGACAGCTTGCAAATGTCACAATAAATAAGGAAGCTGGCCATTTCACAGCAGTGTTTTCTCTAATTCCCAAATTAAGCCCGTGCAGAGGAGGGAAAATGGCTCTTTTTTGGAAACAGATTCAAGAGACTTTGTAGTTCGCCGAGCAGTTTGGGAGCAGGGCGGCTGTCAATCAGGAACTCAAGTTGTCACTAGTCAAAATGGCCTTCTCCTGTTGCACGACCAGCCTGAAGTCTAAGACTCCCCAGTCAGGGTAAGCAGGGGAGTCGGTAGAAAAGAGATGAGCACTGCAGGCCATGCTGATGTCAAACAGGCATTTCACATGTCTGGCAGAAAATTGAGCATATCAGTAGAGTACTAAAGACTTCCTTCATGAAGACGCTGGGATCCCTAGCCCTGAAAGGAACATCAGATTAACTGTCAAAAAATCCTTCCTGACACCTGAGAGACAGTTTTCTCTTGACAAGGGCTTGGCGAGGACAATGTGGTCAACAAGAGTATGGCCTTCCCTTTGCTAGGTATCTAATATGACATAGCTTTTTCAGAGAGCACTTGTTAAGTACTAGATTCTCTTTTTACCCTGACATGTTTTTGTTAGTTTCTTTGTTGTTTTTTTCTTTCTTTCTTTCTTTCTTTCTTTCTTTCTTTCTTTCTTTCTTTCTTTAAAGCAATGAACTTTAGAAAGTGTTTGCAGATGTGTTGTATATTCTATTTGTACTATTAGCTCTGCTGGGTACATTAGCCTTCAGAACATATTGAGATGAAAGCTGAGTGCCTCTTATTTAAGAGAAACCTAGAAAATAGTTCTTATTTCCCATGCCAGCAGCTTTTCCTGATTTGAACATGTCAGACAAGTGTTTGATGCCCTTGAATGGTGTTTGATTAAATTCATCAACACTTACTGGCTGTTAAAATGGCCCTTGGTTGCTAGAAAAGCTCTTTATATGATAAACACATATGCACATAAACACCTAGATGTGTTTTAAAGACCAATTTTTGTAGCTAGAATATTTGAAAATAATCAATAGCAAACAAGATACAACATTAATTAACTTGTAGAAAAAGAAATTTTCTGAAGGAAATTTTAGGGTAGAACAGAATGTGATTAAACCCCGATGAATCCAGAATTTTGCTAATACTGTAAAGGTCTTGGTTGCCACAGGCCTCAAGAAAGGAAATTCTATCCAGTGCCTATTTATGGACCATGAATACAAACTTGTTAATAATAAGCTTGAGAAACAAGTAAGATTGAAGATCAGAAACTTCAGATGAACTCTATTAGAAATCAGCTTGCCTCCTAATTGAGAACTGAGCCCCTCTTAAAACTGGGCAAATGTTGGCATGATCTGGGATACACTGATTCCCACCTGTGTACTTGAGTTCCTGGGCCTGTGGCTCATAAAGATAGTCACATTTTACCAGTTCTTCCTGCCTCCCTGACAAAACCTGGGATTATGTGTCATTTCTATGTGTTGCCCTATCTTCGGAGTTACATCATAAGTCATTAACACGTTAGCAGTGATAAGCCAGTGGATTAACTTTCATGAGGGTTATGATTTCTAATAGCACAACTCCTTTTTTCTTTCGCTGTTTTATATTTGCCCCCCCCCCCTTCTCTGTCCTACTCTATACAAGCCTACCTTAGCTTCCTTGCTGCCTAATCTTTGTTTGGATTTTGGCTGATAGGGGAGGGGAGGGATGGTTTAAATAGCAGAATGGAAAGATGGCAGCAAATGATCCAGATATTTCTTATCCCAGCTCCCTCTCCCCCCACCCAGACAAATCCCCACTCCTCACTCCACCCACCCTTGCCCTCCCACTTTGGCACGTGCTTTTGGCAGTAGCTATGCCCCTGCATTACTGGTTCACTGGGAAGCCCTTTCTTTCACTAGGGCTGTGGTGACAGTGTTTCCACTACTTGCTCTCAGGGTGTTGGCTGCTTTCCTGGGCTGTTGGTGTCTTCGTGCCCCAGTGTATCTCGCTTATCTTTTAATCTTGCCATGTCTCTGCAAGTGGTCCTTTCATCAAATCTTTTTATGTAAACCATCTCAAGAAACTGTGTTCTCTGTCAGGACCCTGATAGTTACCCTTCCCTTGACCACAGCATTCTTTGAAAGTAAGGAAGATATGTATTTAATATTTAATTATAAAATGCTTAAGTTGATAAATGGCAATGCTGTAGTTCCCATTTGGCTAATGCGCTACTAAAAAAATCATCTGTAAGAGAACAAAAATACAAGTTGCCATCTTATAAGCATTATGGTTTGGGCTCAAGTACATATGCCATTATGTGTCCGCATAGCTGGGGTCTGTCTATAGTAGCCAACCAGGTTAGTGTCTGAGACCTTGGTATCTACCACTCTGGAAGTGGCTGAATGATTCATGTGTTTCTTTCTTTCCTTTTTTTTTTTTTTTTTTAAGATTTTATTTATTCATGAGAGAAAGAGAAAGAGAGAATGCACAAGCAGGGGGAGGGGCAGGGGGAGAGGGAGAAGCAGACTCCCCACTGAGCAGGGAGGCCCACAGGGTGCAATGCAGGGCTTGATCCCAGAACCCTGGGGTCATGACCTGAGCCAAAGGCAGACATTTAAACAACTGAGCCACCCAGGCACCCCATGTGTTTCTTAAATACAAGGCAGAAGCTGTCCAAAGTCCTTTCAGTCTGGATAATATAAGATAAAGTAAATGTCACATTGTGTTTATGTTTAGTAACACAGTATGTATGCATTATATACTTTACATATAATATTTTTATATATGTATACATACATTCATACATACATACATACATACTAGAGAGAGAAAGACCCTGAGCTCTGAATACTGTGCATGGTGTTGCTTAAACTCAGTGTTAACTGAAAGCAGCACATTCATAAATACTATGGTTCCAGAAAGAAAATCAGCAATAGCTTGCTCTCAGGTTCTTGCTGTATGGCCCAGATTGTAGAAAGTGGGCATCTTTTAAAAAGCTAATATTTACAAGGCAGCAGCATACCAACGAATGCAGTTTAATTTGGGTATAAACAAGTACGTGGGTACTGAGGAACTGATAGGCATTAAAGAAACAGGTGATTAGGCAGAAATAAATTCAGAGATAGGCTACTTCTGCCCTTCATGAGAAGAAAATTAAATCAGTGACATTATGGTGACTACCAAACCATTGCTACCCCTTGAATTTCTTCCTCTCCCCCCCCCCTCCTTCTAGACATCTCTTTATGAGATGGCTCCTTTGATGACCAAAACACATTTAAAATAATTTTCTACCCAATGATATAATCTAAAAACAAGAGGCATCACAACAGTAATAGAACCTCTTTGGAAAGATTTATGAATCATTATTTACTTTAGGGGGGCAGTGAGCAAAGGATGAATTGTCATGGCCACGTATGACTGCTCATGCTCTCATTTTCTATTTTAATTCAGACCATATGGATTATTCCACCATCCTCTTCCCTTTTCTCTCAAAACTGCCCAGGACTATTCTATGTCAGGCTTACTCTCTTTCTTCACTAGATCAGGAGATCAGATCTCTGCAATTCCTGATTTCCTTCTTATCTCTAAAGAGAAACCCACAGGTTCTTTGGGTTTTCATGGTTCCTACTAGTTATTCTGGTATAATATAGAGGGGCATTGTGAAGCTTAAAAAACAGGTCAAGATGGCATTGGTTCTGGTTCTTGATATGCTGTTTCTAACCCTGCAAAATGGTCCATTGTGAACATGTTAGCCTGCTTCACTTGGCTTCCCTCAGGGCAGAGGTCATTGATCTCCTGTCTCTATCTGCCCACCCCCTTAGGCAGACTCTGCAGTATTGCTGGACACCCCTCTTCCATTGCCACCACGGCTCCCTCACTGACTTTTCTCACCTTCTGTGCTCCCTGATTCCCATCTGCCGCCGGAAATGTTTCTTAATCTTTCTTTTCTCTATCTTTTTGTACTACAAAAATATTAAGTATAATGAAGGTGATTATCACCATTAGATCTGCTGCAGACAGATCAGAGAAGCAGGAGTCCCCTTCTCAAACTTTATTTGCCGGTGCACCTTGGGTGAGCACTAGGCATTCATAAAGGCAGTCAGCACGGACACTTAAGCGCTCAGACCATTTGGGATTCTGTCACAGTTTCTCCTGAGTCAGGGGAGAAGATTTGAACAAATGTATATCCCTGTGTAACCAACTCCTGGATCAAGATGTAGAACATTTCTGTCACCCTAGACAGTTCCATCATGGCCCATTTCAGTCTCTCCCAGCCTCCTTAAACAACTATCTTTCTGATTTATAACAGTTCAGTTTTGCTGGTTCTTGGGCTTCTTGTCAGTGGAATCTTGGCCATATATATACATTTGTGTCTGACTTCTTTCGTTCAAAGTATTGTTTTGGGGATTCATCCATGTTGTGTGTAGCAGTAGTCCATTCTGCAATTTTTCCCCATGAAAATACAATATTTATTATTGTATATAATAATACAAGAAATGTGCCAGTGTGTAACGGTGATAGGAAGTGCAGTGGGAAGTGCTAAGAGGAATTCCTTATGTTCATGAAAGGTGCTCTGTGATTTTAATGTTATTATTACATTATCACACAAAGAAGAGTGTTGCTTCTAATAAAGCATTCTTTAGTAATTCCGAGGACTCCATGCTTGACAGCATGGGAATTTTACATGCTGTCACACAGGGATTGCCTCAGTATCATTTCCTACACTGGGCCTTGCATTTAGAATTCCAAAAGAACACTGAAGCCACTGGTGGGTAAGCTGTCTTTTCAACAATATGCCAGAAGTAGCAGCTGGAAATGCTCCTCTGACAAAGCTGAGAGTGGTTTGGTTTATTTAATTTTATGTTTTTCTTTTATCGATTATTATTATTATTTTTTAAAGATTTTATTTATTTGACAGAGCTCACAGGTAGGCAGAGAGGCAGCCAGAGAGAGAGGAAGGGACGCAGGCTCCCTGCCGAGCAGAGAGCCTGATGTGGGGCTCGATCCCATGACTCTGGGATCATGACCTGAGCCAAAGGCAGAGGCTTTAACCCACTGAGCCACTCAGGTGCCCCTTATCGATTATTTTTTAGAGCAATTTCAGATTCACAGCAGAGGTGACTGGAAGGTACAGAGATTTCCCAGATGCCCTCTTTTGGTATTCCTAGTATTCATATGTAGTTTTGTCCCACCGTTCTTGGATATTCTGGTTTGTTTTCTTCAGGCCTTTTTGTTTTTCCGTTTTGGAAATTTCTGTTGACTTCCCAATTTTCTACGTCCTCAAGTGCAGAGGTACTTTCTTCAGCTGGGTCTAGTCTACAAATGAGCCCATCAAAGGTATTCTTCATTTCTGTTACAAGGATTTTGATCTTCAGCATTTTTTGATTCTTCCCTAGAATTTCTTTTTTTTTTTTTTAAAGATTTTACTTATTTATTTGACATAGATCACAAGTAGTCAGAGAGGCAGGCAGAGAGAGGGGGAGAAGGAGGCTCCTAGCTGAGCAGAGAGCCCCATGCGGGGCTCGGTCCCAGGACCCTGGGATCATGACCCGAGCTGAAGGCAGAGGCTTTAACCCACTGAGCCACCTGGGTACCTTCCCTAGAATTTCTGTCCCTCTCCATATACTGCCCGTCTGCTTGTGTATACTACATACTTTATCCATTAGAATACTGAGCATATGAATCATTCCAACCCCTCTGCCATATCTGAATCTGGTTCTGATGCTTATGCTGTCCCTTCGAGCTGTTTAGACCTTTTAGTATGCTTTGTATTTTTTTTTTCATGATAGCTGAACGCAATGTACTTGGTAAATGGAACTATAGCAAACAGGCCATTGGTAATGTGATGGTGGGGTGCAGGGGAGGAGAAGCAGGCTCTGGCCCCTGCTTAAGTCTCAGTCACTCCTGAGCCCATGCCTTTGAACGGTGGATATCACAGGTGCTTCTCATTTTGTCTCTCCCGCACAGGTGAGCTAAGATGACTCGCTTGGACTCGCAGGAGTTGGGTGTTTTTGCTTGGGCTAGAGCTAGCTGGATATAGAATATGGCCTTGTCCCCAGCAGGTTAAGTTCTGGTAACACAGTTCCTCCTGAAGACGTGCATTGTCAAGAACAGAGTGGCTTATTTCAAAACAGTTCCTCTTCCCTGCCCCCCACAATCCCTCATGCAGGTAGCATGAGGGAGTTTTTCTTTATATTTGCCTTATTATTCATTCTGAGAACCGGATGGATCTTCTGCAGATAAAACTTACAGGACTGGGGTGGGGGGAACCCTAAGACTAGGCCCCTCTGGAGTTTTCAACTTTCAGCCTTGTCTACTTCAAACTCCACCAATTCCTCAATTACTGTTTAGGTTTTCCTTCCCTGGTGCTGGTTCCTGTGGAGCTTTCTGTTCAGGGGTTTCTGTTCCATGAAGTTGTGGTTCTGTGTTCATCTGCCAGTCCCTCCAGTTTGGAGCACCACTGCTGGCCCTGGGACCTCTCTTCTCTGACAGATCTAAGAGAAGTTGTTGATTTTTTCAGTTTGTTCAGCCTATGGCTTATGAGGAGGGAGTGACAGCTTCTAAGCTCCGAACATGCAAGAATGCCATTCTACTTTTTAAGAAGAAAAAAAAAATGTCAGGTGTCACACAAGTAAAATACTGTACAAACATCGACTTTATTTTTCTCTCGGGAATACCTCTGAGTGTATACAAAAGTTCCAACTTTCTACAGAGATCCGTCAAAATAAATCTTCAACGTATATGCTTAAATGGATATTTATTCCCACTAAAAGCACATCCTAAACCTCTTTCCTGGTCCTGGCAGGGTTTTATGGCACATTACGACTTCATACTACCTTGTGTCTGCTTACTACAATTCGAGCAGGAGAACAAATTGATTTTTGATGAGAAATATGCCCTTCTAGGATTTCATTATTCTACCACAAACTTAGCCTCCTAGAGCTCATGGTTTCTGAAATACTGTCATTCATTATTAAGACTGACAATGATGAGCATTGTGGGAAATTTGCATTTTAAAATGCAGTTTTCCTGCTTTACAGTTCTGTGGCTTATTTGGTCTCTTCATTCTCCTATCATTCCTCAAACACTTACTATCCCCCCAAGTGCCTCACTGCGGTTAAGAGGAATGAGCCAGCTTCTCTCTGTTTGAGGGAAATAGTACATGCATCACTTCCAATTACATCTCTCTGGGCATTTTCGGGAGCAGTAGCTTATGTTTGGGTATAACTTAGAAATCCAAAACCCAAGAATGGGGATATTCCAGATAGAATACGGAGAGGTCACATAGGCAGTGAATCAGTGTCAATTACTTAGGCCACTCCAAATTCATTTTAGATTTGTTACAGACATGTATTTATCATATTACTGGGATGTTGTGAAATCCAGAGTGTAGTGATTTTGGGGATCTAATTGGTAAGCTTCTTTTGGAGGTTGATACATTAGACTACAGTCAATATGGTACAATTCACTCAGAGGTTTAGCCATAAATGGAGTCATTTTGTGAAAACCTGTTCTTCTACTACTCACTTCTCTTACCAAACAATTATATTTTCTAGTACCAGGAAGGGATTTCTGGAAAAAAAAAAAAAAAAAAAAGGTAATGTACATCCATTTCTAGGTTCTCAGGAGAAACAGTGAGACCTTATCATATCTTGAAAAATGATCACATCTTCACTTGAGGTTATGATTCCGGCGCCTGTTAAAGAACCTGGCATTGGGAATTGGGACACCTGGGTGGTTCAGTCAGTTAAGCGTCTGCCTTTGGCTCAGGTCATGGTCCCAAGGTCCTGGAATCGAGCCCTGCATCAGGCTCCCTGCTCAGTGGGGTGTTGGCTTCCTCTCCCTCTCCCCTACCCCTGCTCTGCTCTCTCTCTCTCTCTCTCTCTCAAATTAATAAATAAAATCTTAAAAAAAAAAAAAAGAAGAGCCTGGTGGTCCCAGCTGGTTTTTCAGGGCTCGGTTGCTGAATAGCATTCCTGTGTGTGACTTTAGGCTTCCTTACACTTTTCATCTTTCGCACATCTTTAAGTAAATAAGGTAATGTAGGGGGAGGGACCTAAATAAGAAGACCTGGGAGGAGCAAAGAGCATGTGACTTCTTCTATTTAATCTTCACATCAAGAAGGTAGCCTTGGGGGCGTCTGGGTGGCTCAGTGGGTTAAGGCCTCTGCCTTCGGCTCAGGTCATGATCCCAGGGTCCTCAGATTGAGCCCCGTACCGAGCTTTCTGCTCCACGGAGAGCCTGCTTCCTCCTCTCTCTGCCTGCCTCCCTGCCTACTTGTGATCTCTCTCTCTCTGTCAAATAAATAAATAAAATCCTTAAAAAAAAAAAAAAGGTAGCCTTGTCCCCACGTTACAGGTGTGGACACTGAGGAATAGAAATGTGCTGGGCTGGGGCGCCTGGCTGGCTCAGTCGGAGGAGTGCATGACTCTTGCTCTTGGGGTTGTGCGTTTGAGTGCCCACGCTGGGTGTAGAGATTACTTAGGAACAGAATCTTAAAAAGGAAGGAAGGAAGGAAAGAAGGAAGAAAGATGCTGTGATCACACAGATTGCAGTTCTCGTGGGAAGACTCAGTGTCTGGTGGGTTTGACTCTAAAACCTGTTCTCTTTTCCTTATTCCAGGATTCCTCTCGAACCAATTCCCATGCCTCTTTGAGTTCTTTGAACTGGTATGCGCAATTTATTAAGCATATGATATTCTTTACCCTGGAGAGACAGTCAACAGGTGAAACCATATTCCAAAGATGGCAAAGATCTAGATAAGAATAAAAACCACTCCTGAGGGCTCTGCGTGCTCAGTGGGATTTCAAAAAGCATATCAGTCCTTGCTCCAGGTATCCGTTGGATTTTTCTGAGTTACAGACAACCTCAAAAACCCAGGGGCTGGCAGCAAGTAGCATTTATTCTCTTGTTCCCAGTTCTTCAAGTTGGCTGGGTTTAACTGATTTGAGTCTGGGCTTGGCCAGACTGACCTGGATCCCAGGTTCCTGTTAGTGCTCAGTCTGTTCCACCCGTTCCACCTGTTCCACCTGAACTTCACAGGCCACTCTGAAAGGCCAGTGGTCACCTGGGGCATTCCCTTTGTCTGCCAGTGAGTGCTCTTAGGACCTCATGTTTGTTCCCTTCCTATTGGTTAAAGCAAGTCATATGGCCAAACTCAACATCAGTGAGGTAGGGAAATATGCTCTGCTCACAAGACAGTTTTGCAAAATAAGACGGCAAAGAGTGTGGCAAAGGGGAGTGAAGAATTGGATATGCTAATCCAGCCCAGCACACTCAGAAGCCAAGCTGTCAAAAAGAAACACTGCTGTCTAATGGTGGCATTACTGCCCACATCAAACTGTGTCCTCTGTCTCAACACAGAAATTTTCAGAACTTCTCACTTGTGATCTTTCAGAGTGTCTTTAAAAAAAAAATTAGGGGTGCTTGGGTGGCTCAGTGGGTTAAGCCTCTGCCTTCAGCTCAGGTCCTGATCTCATGGTCCTGGGATGAAGCCCCACATCAGGCTCTCTGCTCAGCAGGGAGCCTGCTTCCTCCTCTCTCTCTGCCTGCCTCTCTTCCTGCTTATGATCTCTCTCTCTGTCAAATAAATAAATATTTTTAAAAATTTATTTATTTGAGAAAGAATCAGAGAGAGGGCAAGCGTAATAAGCTGCAGGGCGGGGGAGGGGTGGTGAGGGGCAGCAGAGGGAGAGGGAGAAGCAGACTCCCTACTGAACAAGGAGTCTAATGCAGGGCTTAATCCCAGGACCCTAGGATCATGACCTGAGCTGAAGGAAGACACTTAATCAACTGAGACACTCAGGCACTCCTCAGATTGCGATTGTAATGACTTTCAGGATGATGTACTCCAATGAGCTCTAATTATATAAAAAAAATGTATTCTTGATCATAAAAATTATATAATTATATCAAATAATGTGTTATATTTAATCACAGTCTTAGTCCCTAAGATTGCATTAATCTCTGCATTGTTCAGCAAAGGAGTGGCTGCTATTGTGAATTCTAGGAAACCACAGAGTAGAGTTCTCACCAACTGGCCCATTTAAGCAAACTCCACCTGCTGAAATCTAGAGACTGGTTCAGACATACCTCAGAATGTAGAGTGTGGCAGCCAAGGCCTGTCTTAACATTCAAACATGAAGATGAGAGTTTCTCCATGCTCAGTGTTTATTGTAGAAGAGTTGGCCACTGAGAAACTCCAGAAGAATTCCTGAAATTATGAGGGCAGTTTGCAAACATAGGTTTTCCAGGGAACTTGGCAAATCAGTGGAGAGTAAAAGCCAAAAAGCAGGGGCTTTGGTGACTATCTCTTTTTCTTCCATGTTATGGTGTCACAGTTGATGTTGCTGGATGCTGTGATGACAATATTCAACACAGTTCCTTCAGGAGAATCTTGCACCTGGCTGTGCAGGTGGGAACATAAAAGCTTTTTAGGACATACATGGTTTCATGCTTCTGAGTCAGTGACAGTTGAAGCTTAGAGACCCTCTACAATGATGTGTCCATGAAAGAGCTCCTGTGCTCTGCCCCAACTTGAGTGTGACAGAAGTCCAAGAGGTAATTTATAGGTCCTAAAGCCAAGGCGACCTGTTTCGCATTCTCCTAAATCCATGCCTTGATATTCTGCCAAGGTCACATGCACTGCAGGGGGTGTTGGCCAGTAGACACCAGAGAGCAACACAGAATTAGTTCGTTTCCTTCCCTCAATGACAGCGCCGACTTTTCCTAGGCTTCAGGTGGCATAAAATCATTTCAGGTTGCTAGGAAGCTTCACAGGACACTGGAGAAACTAGATCTTTCCCATGTTCCCTAATAGGGTATGACAATTTTTGAGTACATCCTTCCCTTTGACCACTGAAGGTGGAAAGGTGCATAAGACAGACGAGGACTCTGTGTCATCAAGCTTATATTCCAGTGGGGTTACCTGTGTCCCAGGACACGGGACAGATAGCATTTCAGAGTGTGATGAGGGCAGCACAAAGGCTCTAAAAGCCAAAAATGAGGAGTTTGGACTTTGGTCACAGTGTGGAGCAAGCCACTGGTGTCTCTTAGCGTGGACATGACATGATGTAGTTTATAGAGATCATGGGCTTCCAGGTCCACCCACCATAGGGTGCCACCAGTTCAAAAGTAGAAACTGCATTTTCATCTCTCAGGAGACCCCAATATACATCTTTTCTACTCAAATGTGATGTCCTCAATTAAACCCCTTGATTACCCCTGTAGGAAAAAATGTTCTTTTAAAAGAGAATTTTAGAAAAATCCTATTCCAGGTGATTCTATGAGATCTTTCCTCTCCTTCTCAAGAGACTTATTTGGGGTTAGTAGGAACAGCTTGCGTAGAATAGCATTTGTTTCGCGAGCCATTTCTTTGGTCATTATTATAATTCCTTAGACAAAAGATGATTTTAAAAATGCCCTCAGAAATAGAAGCTGGAGCTCATAAGTTTGAGAAGCTGATGAAGTTTGCATAGATTGTAACCTTGTGTCCCATAAAAATGCGGCCCATTCATACCCTGCTTTGCAGAGCAAAGGAAAGAAAACTTGAAAGGAAAACTTCACGTTGCCCAATTTTTTAAGGAGGTGAAAGCAAAAGTAATTCAAGTCTGAGGCTGACTATAGTAGAATTTATGGAATATCATTTGCTATGGCACATATAATGTCAAGTGAAATGAGAGAACATGTGTGAAGAGATTAAAATGATAAGTACAGGATTTCCCTTCTCCCTTTTATATATGACTAATCCTAGAGGTCCTGCTAGGAACACCAGCATTAAGGTGAACAAAATAACGTCAGGGGTAAGGTAGGACCATGAGGAGAGGTGTGATGCACAGAAGTTTTATTGTGAGCAGGGGAGCTTCAAATTTATATGTTCCAATTGTATCCAGGATGATGGTACCCACGTGTTGAGGAGTTTTTGTAGCATCCAAACCACCAGCTTTTCTACATTCCCAAGAGGAGTCCTTGGGCCCCACCTGTACTCTATGAGGCAGACTTTAAATGGCAGATTGGGTCACCCCAGGTCTCTTGGTGTGGCCATCAGGAGGCACTCCGAAACAAGCTTTCTCCTCATAGGTACCTACAGTTTCATTTCCTTTCTTTGGAATTTGAAACAGTGTTGCACCAGGATGGGAGTCTCTGAAGGAGGTTATGGTAAATTCCATTCATTCCTTGGAGATGGGAGGATGAACAATATACCAGGCACTCGACTAGGGGAATAGATAGAAGTCAGGTGGACCCAGGCTTGGGTATTAGCCCTGCCCCTTGCTTGAGTTTTCTGAGAGTCTCTTTTTCTCTTCTATAAAATGGGAAATATTATATACATTGTCAAGGGAGTTTGAGGGTTTAGGCAATTTGATGTGGAAGCCAGAGGTGGCCGGGCTCTTAGGGACAGCCTAGACTTCCATCCATGCCACCCATAGCCACATGCAGTATCTGTACTCCCTCTTCAAGCAGATGCTGGTCTAAACCACATTAGTGATTGATAGAGTCTACTAAAACTTATATAAAGGTCAGACTCTATTTTGCACACCTCTTGGTAGTTTTTCATATAAATCCAAATTAATGATTTTTTTTTTATTTTTTAATAAACATGTATTTTTATCCCCAAGGGTACAGGTCTGTAAATCGCCAGGTTTACACACTTCATAGCACTCACCATAGCACATACCCTCCCCAATGTCCATAAACCCAACCCCCTCTTCCAACCCCCCTCCCCCCAGCAACCCTCAGTTTGTTTTGTGAGATTAAGAGTCACTTATGGTTTGTCTCCCTCCCGATCCCATCTTGTTTCATTTATTCTTTTCCTACCTCCCAAACCCCCCATGTTGCATCTCCACTTCCTCATATCAGAGAGATCATATGATAGTTGTCTTTCTCTGATTGACTTATTTCACTAAGCATGATATCCTCTAGTTCCATCCACGTCGTTGCAAACAGCAAGATTTCATTTCTTTTGATGGCTGCATAGTATTCCATCGTGTATATATACCACATCTTCTTTATCCATTCATCTGTTGATGGACATCTAGGTTCTTTCCATAGTTTGGCTATTGTAGACATTGCTGCTATAAACATTCGGGTGCACGTGCCCCTTCGGATCACTACGTTTGCGTCTTTAGAGTAAATACCCAGTAGTGCAATTGCTGGGTCATAGGGTAGTTCTATTTTCAACTTTTTGAGGAACCTCCATGCTGTTTTCCAGAGCGGTTGCACCAGCTTGCATTCCCACCAACAGTGTAGGAGGGTTCCCCTTTTTCCGCATTCTTGCCAGCATCTGTCATTTCCGGACTTATTAATTTTAGCCATTCTGACTGGTGTGAGGTGGTATCTCATTGTGGTTTTGATTTGTATTTCCCTGATGCCGAGTGATGTGGAGCACTTTTTCATATGTCTGTTGGCCATCTGGATGTCTTCTTTGCAGAAATGTCTGTTCATGTCCTCTGCCCATTTCTTGATTGGGTTATTTGTTCTTTGGGTGTTGAGTTTGCTAAGTTCTTTATAGATTTTGGACACTAGTCCTTTATCTGATATGTCGTTTGCAAATATCTTTTCCCATTCTGTCAGTTGTCTTTTGGTTTTGTTAACTGTTTCCTTTGCTGTGCAAAAGCTTTTGATCTTGATGAAATCCCAATAGTTCATTTTTGCCCTCGCTTCCATTGCCTTTGGCGATGTTCCTAGGAAGATGTTGCTGTGGCTGAGGTCGAAGAGTTTGCTGCCTGTGTTCTCCTCAAGGATTTTGATGGATCCCTTTCTCACATTGAGGTCCTTCATCCATTTTGAGTCTATTTTCATGTGTGGTATAAGGAAATGGTCCAATTTCATTTTTCTGCATGTGGCTGTCCAATTTTCCTAGCACCATTTATTGAAGGGGCTGTCTTTTTTCCATTGGACATTCTTTACTGCTTTGCCGAAGATTAGTTGAGCATAGAGTTGAGGGTCTATTTCTGGGGTCTCTATTCTGTTCCATTGATCTATGTGTCTGTTTTTGTGCCAGTACCATATTGTCTTGATGATGACATCTTTGTAATAGAGTTTGAAGTCCAGAATTGTGATACCACCAACTTTGGCTTTCTTTTTCAATATTCCTTTGGCTATTCGAGGTCTTTTGTGGTTCCATATAAATTTTAGGATTATTTGTTCCATTTCTTTGGAAAAAAATAGGTGGGATTTTGATAGGGATTGCATTAAATGTGTAGATTGCTTTAGGTAGCATAGACGTTTTCACAATATTTGTTATTCCAATTCAGGAGCATGGAACGTTTTTCCATTTCTTTGTGTCTTCCTCAATTTCTTTCATGAGTACTTTGTAGTTTTCTGAATATAGATTCTTAGCCTCTTTGGTTAGGTTTATTCAAATTAATCATCTTTGACCGATCCCTCCCTCAATACACTTAAGTCACTGTCCATTAATAGACCAACTCATCTTCATAATTCTCCCATGTTCTTTTCACTGGGTTGTTGTGAAGATGGAATAAGATAATACACACAGATTCTAAGTAGAATGACTTGCATATAATTGCTCAATAAATATTAACAGCAGCCGCAAAAACAACTATTTATTATTTCCTGTTTCAAGATTTCTGCCACGTGGGGCCAGGTTTGTTTATCTTTTTAAGATTTTATTTATTTATTTTTTAAGATTTTATTTATTTGACAGAGATCACAAGTAGGCAGAGAGGCAGGCAGAGAGAGAGGAAGGGAAGCAGGCTCCCTTCCCGAGCAGAGAGCCCGATATGGGGCTCGATCCCAGGACCCCGGGATCATGGCCTGAGCTGAAGGCAGAGGCTTTAACCCACTGAGCCACCCAGGTGCCCCAGATTTTATTTATTTATTTATTTGACAGTGAGAGAGAGAGAATAAGCAGGGGAAGCATCAGGGGGAGTGGGAACAGCAGACTCCCCACTGTGGATGTGAGCCTAGTTTGTATGACCTCTGTACTTTCCCAAAGTAAAATACTATTGTGCTTTCATGCTGAGAACCTCCAACTTCTCTCCCCCACTCACTAAGTAATTTATAAAATGTTTCTCTACTGTGCATGTACAAGAGATTACAAATAGAAAAGTGGAAAGAATGGGTGCAATCAAGATAAGACATGACCCTCATTTTCTCAAGTTCATGAATGTCTGTTGATTGTGGTCATAGTTTGGCTTCCCCCTAAAAGCAGATTCAGAGGCAAGGGTTTATGTTCAAGTAGCTAATTGGAGAGACAATTTCAGAGAAGGGAGTAGGGAAGACAGATAGATAAAGGAAGCCAATAAGAGTACATTATTGAGCAATTTGCCACTACAGACAACTTGTGGGTAATCCCACTGGGCAACTCAAGGAAAATGCATAAAGCAGGCACATCAGTGTTATCCTCCCTGAGGGGTGAGTGAGCTGGGACATTTACCCACTGTCTCTCCCTAATCATGCCTTGATGCATGCTGGTGGTAGCCTAGATTTCCTGACACTTTGGACCTACCTCACGTGTAGTATCACTATGGACACCAGAGAGAGCCTGCAGTTAAAAGGCCGCAGGCACTAGCAGCTGTAATTCAAGCCGGTGTGCAAAGATGGCACAAGCCAAAGGGATTTATATGGGGCTGTCAACATCTGCTATGGCTGTTGAACTTATTAATATGCCATATTATTTGTGTATGTGTGTGTATTTGTGTATGTATATACATGTATATACACACATAATATATATTTGTATATATGTGTATACACACACACACATACACACACACACACACGCATATTTTAAAAACTCTGCCTTGTCCTTTTATAACCCAGCTAAGACTCCGCCATCTTACTGACAGGCTGGGGATGCCTCACTCTTGCCTACTGTGGTGCCCTTTGCTTTCCTGGGGAAAGCCGGTGACACCTTTTTAGCATTCTGCTGCAGTGCTCACTGCAGGGACAGAGGCCAGTGTCACTCTTATTACTTCACCTGTTTTATCTTTTGTGAAACTCAGCCTTTAGCCAGAATTGTCTGAGTGGCTGCTCTAGCGATTGCTTAGCGGTGAGCCTCCTTCAGCTCATTTCTCTCAAGTAATTTGATTTCATCGTGCTATCAGAATTGCTTTTATGGTTTGGAAGGAGGCCTGGGGGAAGGGGTTGACAAAAGCCATTTTGAGATGAAAAAATAAATTCATTGCCCTATACTTCCTCATGCCCACCCATACACCCCACACCCCCACACTTACATGCACCCTCCATCTATATCCCTCTACCTTTCCTCCTGGCCCAGGACAGGTATGTGTATTTGTGTGTGGTGTGTGTGTGTGTGTGTGTGTGTGTGTGTTCAAGGAGGACTGGAGAGGAATGTTCTGAGAAAGACACAACTCATCTCACACTTCATTTCCTTTTACCTGAGTTTGTAAAGTACACTGTTGATGTCCCTTTGGTCCCCACACCAGAATTTCTGTGCTAAGATGGAAAATGTTATGGTTATACCCTCTTGAAATTGAAGCAAAGTCTAATTTCACTTGCTAGCCAACATTGACAATCCCAGTTCAATTGATGGTGACGTTTCAATAAACCCAGTGATACATCCCTTCATTCAGGACAGTCAGATATTTTTTATCAGTCCTGAAAAGCCCATGTTTAATACCTGCACAATATTTTACTTGAGTTTGTATGTAAGTGGAAGGGGGAAAAAAAAAAGCACCAGCCTGCTTCCCTCATTGAAGACTTGATAGGAAGGGAGGGCTCAAAAGTGGGTGCAAATTTAATGTGCAGAGTTCCAGGGAGTCTTTTGTTTTTAAACTGTTGCTTCTAGGGCACCTGGGTGGCTCAGCGGGTTAAACCCTCTGCCTTCGGCTCAGGTCATGATCCCAGGGTCCTGGGATCGAGTCCCGCATCGGGCTCTCTGCTCAGCAGGGAGCCTGCTTCCTCCTCTCTCTCTGCCTGCTTCTCTGCCTACTTGTGAACTCTGTCTGTCAAGTAGATAAATAAAATCTTTAAAAAAAAATTCAAAAAAA
>PISX010020488.1:0-35686 GCA_004024625.1 Mellivora capensis | reverse complement strand
AGATGCTGGCGAGGATGCGGAGAAAGGGGAACCCTCCTACACTGTTGGTGGGAATGCAAGCTGGTGCAACCGCTCTGGAAAACAGCATGGAGGTTCCTCAAAAAGTTGAAAATAGAACTACCTTATGACCCAGCAATTGCACTACTGGGTATTTACCCTAAAGATACAAACGTAGTGATCCGAAGGGGCACGTGCACCCAAATGTTTATAGCAGCAATGTCTACAATAGCCAAACTATGGAAAGAGCCTAGATGTCCATCAACAGATGAATGAATAAAGAAGATGTGGTATATATACACGATGGAATACTATGCAGCCATCAAAAGAAATGAAATCTTGCCATTCGCAACGACGTGGATGGAACTAGAGGGTATCATGCTTAGTGAAATAAGTCAATCAGAGAAAGACAACTATCATATAACCTGATATGAGGAAGTGGAGATGCGACATGGGGGACTAGGGGGGCAGAAAAAGAAGAAAAGAAACAAGATGGGATTGGGAGGGAGACAAACCATAAGTGACTCTTAATCTCACAAAACAAACTGAGGGTTGCTGGGGGGAGGGGGGAGGGAAAGGTGGGTGGGGTAATGGACATTGGGGAGGGTATGTGCTAGGGTTAGTGCTGTGAAGTGTGTAAACCTGGCGATTCACAGACATGTACCCTTGGGGATAAAAATTTGTTTATAAAAAAATAAAAATAAAAATAAAAAGAAGAGTAATAAACAAAAAAAATGCACTAATAAAATCTTCTGATACCCTTTGACACAGGGTAAATAAATGATGGATTACTATAAGGTACTAGTTGATCTAATATGCATATTAATCAAGGTCAGTGCCTTGATAAATTAGATGGATTTGATAATTTTGGTTTAAACTTTAGTGATACATCTTCTCAAGTTTTTTCACAATGAGGTACAAAATAACTTAATATTTATATAAGATTGGATTACAAAATTAAATATCTATTTTATGAAAAAAAAAAAAAAAAGAATCTTTACAGATTAAGACCAAAGCCTCTGGCAGATAGGGAGTGGTGGGCGTGGAGGGGAGGATGGAGGAAAATGTGCTGTACACAGAGCCTCGCTTAGAATTCAGGTCTTCTCACTCTCTTGTTGCATTCCTCCTTTATCACACTGCCTCTCAGGCTTAAGGTGATAAAGAGACATTTTCAGAGAGGGTCTGGAAGCCTCACAAACCCATCTGACACACATAACTCAAACACACAGACACTATTTCTTGGGTCATTAAACAGGATAGCATTGAAATTTGAAGAAGAAACAGCTCAAGAAGCAACACAATGAGAGTCTACACTGAAAGACATCAGGAATGCTATTGTTCATGGAAGGAAGAGATCAGAAAGGGCTCAGGTGCTCAGGGTAATTAGCTGGTTTCTTCTCAGAGGTAAATTTCAACACAGCACCTGGCTGAGAGACTCATGTCCTTGAGGGAAATTTTGACTCTTTATATGGTATTTAGTTTGAATTCAGGAAAAAAGACTCTCCCTGACGTAATTTTTTCTGTTCTGGTTAGAACCCAGGGGGTGAGAGACTATGCTAGGAGCAGGGAAAGTGGAGGCTGTCAAGAGATTTCTGTACTAAGTTAGCTCACCACCATTATCAGCTCTGTTGGATGGTTTGCTGTCAGCTGCCGCCAAGGGGAGTTTCTCAATTAACAGTAAGAACCATGGCCCTGAGCCCCAGTTTTCTCGTGGTATTCACAGACATCCCTGCAACCCCTCTAGAAAAAAAGTATAATTTCACTGTAAAATGACTTCTATTGTACATATGTTTATTTCAAGCTTGTCAGGTTTTCTTCTGCCTCCAAATTTTGGTTTCATAAGATCTGAAATTTTCTTTTTTTTCTTAAATATTTTGTTTATTTATTTGAGAGAGAGAGAGAGTGTGCACACAAGTAGGGGTGGAGGGGCAGAAGGAGAGGAAGAGGAAGAAGGAGACTCGCTACTGAGCAGGGAGCCCACACCAGGCTCAATCCCAGCACCCTGAGATTATGACCTGAGCTGAAGGCATATGCTTAACTGACAGAGCCACCTAGGTGCCCCTGAAATTTGCATTTTGTAATCCATAACTTTTTCGGTCAGTTATTGGTAATACACTTATAATTATACTGTATATAAATGACTATCCAAAGGTATACCCCATTTGTCAAATGACTATCAAAACATATACTTCATTGACTCTTATTTTTCTCTAGGTAAGAATTTATTCCATTGATAGGATATTAAGTGTTTAAAATATTAACTATTTTATTAAACTATTCTCACTGAATATGCATAATAGGAGAGCCTTGAGGTTCTCAGGAACTATATATTAGAAATGCTACTAATCCTCTTATGTGCTTTCTCTCTGATAAATAATTACCATCTTCAACAGAATAAGCAATTTACGTAGCATTTTTTTTTTATATAATATAATTCAAGAAAGGCAAATAATTACGTAACAGTGGCTCCTGGGCTCACGCTTAACAATCAATGGTGGAAAAGTTAAAACTGTGGAGAGTAGTTTGTGTGCTCACAATCACTTTCCAGGGTCCAGAGTCATGGTCTAGAGGACTGACGTTGCCACAAGACAACATCAAAGGTGTTGCTACTTCAACTATCGATTTTCCAGAATTTTTAAAACTTAATAATGTTTGTGTGTGAGAAAAGTAGTTAACGGGATGCTTAAGTGGAGTTAATGGGAGATGCAGAGGAAGAGGAAGAAGCAGGCTTCCCGCTGAGCAGGGAGCCCCATGGGGGTTGAATCCTAGGACCTGAGATCATGAGCTGAACCAAAGCAGACGCTTAACCTACAGAGTCACCCAGGTGTCCCACCCCTTAGTGTTTTAATACAACATAAACCTACCATCAATCAGTAAATAAGATCTTAAAAAGAAAAATCTACCATCAATCTGTTCCAGGAATCAGAAATCTAAAACGGGCTGCTTTTCCTTCTAGAGACTCTAGAGGAAAATTATTTTCCTTGTTGTCTCTGGCTCCCAGATACTGCCTCCATTCCTGGACTCAAAGCCCTTCATCACTCTGACTTTGGTTTCATCATTCTGTCTTCTCAGGCTGACTTCCTTGTCTCCCTTTCTTTCCCTTATAAGGACTCTGAGATTATGCTGGGGAGATCTGGATTATCTCCCCACCCAAGATCCTTAATTTAATCATACTGGCACAATCCCTTCTCCTATATTAAGTAACATTCACAGGTTCTGGTGGGGCTAAGATGTGGGCATTTTGGGGTTACCACTATTCTTTTTACTGCAACAGTAATGCATAATGGAAGAAAAAAATTCGTAGTGAGGATTACATGGTGGATTCTGAATTTAAGAAAAGGCACAGTTTCTCTATGACAGCCTAAAAATTAGGCTTTTAAAATAAATTCTCACACAGAAAATAGAGAAATATAGAAGAGGCCTCCACAAAGATAAAAAACACAGGAGTCCATGGATTGCTCTAGACCTTTTCTGTCTCACAGACGACACTCTAATGCCATCTCCCAATTTCTCATCATGCTGCTAGTTGTATGAATCAAAGCTGCCATGGCCCATCATTCTAGAACATCCCCTGTTCTATGAAGTCCAGCCAAGTGATTGATGGTATTTTCTTTCTTACTTACTCACCATTGTATCAGAGTTATAGATTGACTGATAGACAAATAGCCAGCTGACAATTTGAGTAGATGCCTTCCTGCTCTGCCAAAACCACAATTTCCCCAACCACAAAAACTCTAAAAATCATGAGCGCATATGACCCCTCACCTTGTCATCAGAGCAGTAATGCTCTTTCTTTACTCTGCCCTGGATGCTGGAAGGCAGACCATCAGTGGTTGCAGAGCACAGAAAAGAAGACGACTAAAAGATCCTCACAGCCTCTCAGTTGTTATATTTAATAATATGTTGATCCCACTGTAACAATTTAAAAGTAATCAGTATTTAATTTGGGTGTCAGGTTGTTAGTATTTTGTTCTCAAAACAAAAATACTCTGTTCTCTAAAAAAAAAACTTTTTTTTAAAAGATTATTTATTTATTTGTTTGTTTGTTTGACAGACAGAGATCACAAGTAGGCAGAGAAGCAGGCAGAGAGAGAGGGGGAAGCAGGCTCCCCGGCAAGCAGAGAGCCCGATGTGGGGCTCGATTCCAGGACCCTGGGATCATGACCTGAGCCAAAGGCAGAGGCTTTAACCCACTGAACCACCCAGGCGCCCCTCAGGAAACTCTTATTATGGATAAATTAAGTCACATACTCAGTACATACTAATGTGAAAAATTGAGATCTTTTTTTTGTCCATGATCAATGAGGACCTAAATACTCAGAAGAGGTTAACAGAGACCATAGGATTTAACCTAATTTGAAAGACAATTTGATGCAATGAAAGGAAGAGGGAATGCGATAAAGGTCAGGAAGAAATGATGATGATGACAATGGTGATGATGATGGTGGTGGCCATATTAGATATTTACATGAACAATGCAAATATGTAACATCCTTTGACACCTGATAAAACTGGGGCTCAGTGGGTGGGAATGCAAGCTGGTGCAGCCACTCTGGAAAACAGCATGGAGTTTCCTCAAAAAGTTGAAAATAGAGCTACCCTATGACCGATCAATCACATTACTGGGTATTTACCCTAAAGATACAAATGTAGTGATCCAAAGGGGCACGTGCACCCAAATGTTCATAGCAGCAATGTCCACGTTAGCCATACTATGGAAAGAACCTAGATGTCCATCAACAGATGAATGGATAAAAAATATGTGGTATATATGTATACGATGGAATACTATGTAGCCATTGAAAAATGAAATCTTGCCATTTGCAAAGACATGGATAGAACCAGAGGGTATTATGATGAGCGAAATAAGCTAATCAGATAAAGACAATTATCATATGATCTCTCTGATATGAGGAATTTGAGACGCAGGGTGGAGGTTGTGGGGAGGTAGGGAAGGAAAAAATAAAACAAGATGGGATCAGGAAGGAGACAAACCATCAGAGACTCTTAATCTCAGGAAACAAACTAAGGGTTGCTGGGAGTTGCAGGGGCGGGGGAGGGATGGGGTGGCTGGATTATGGACATTGGGGAGGATATGTGCTATGGTGAGTGCTGTGAAATGTGTAAGCCTGATGATTCACAGACCTGTACCCCTGGGGAAAATAATACATTATACGTTAATTAAACAAACAAACTGGGGCTCAAAATTTGTTTCTTGCCCAATATTGTACCAGTAGTGACAGAACATAAAATACATTCATGACTCTTAAAATAAACTCATGAAATATCCATTAGTCTTTCTCATTCCTTACATTTCTTCAATAAAAATCACAGTGGAAACTCTTTAGTGTGTACATGATGGAAAAAAAAGACAGAAGATAAGACTTAACCATTTTCATCACAAACCAAAACTAACTGGGATTGCTTTCCTTGTTCCTGACTGCCTTCTAGCATGTTCTGTCCAAGAGGATCACATCTACTGGCTCAGTGCATATAGGCAAATTGGTCCCATAACTCTTTTACTCTTCCCTTAGTGGAAACAATAACAAGTCTGAACTAAAGGTAAGCACTTACCACAGTGCTCCTGATCTGAGCTAAAGACATTGATAAAATGCCTCACATATATTAAGCATTTATTTAAAGATAGCTGCTATTAACATTAATATCATCATCCCCACTGACTGTGGATGGATACCATCCTTTTTCTAGACTAATCTCAGCAATCTCAGCTTTACACAGCCATCTAGACTTTGGCCCTAACTGGGATTGCTTCCACAAGTAATCTAACCCCCCATTTCAGTACTCTCTTCAGCTCTGATTTCACTTGGTTTCCCCTCATACTCCTGACATATTTGATCAACTCAGTATATATATTCTGGTAAACCCAGATTTTAACAGTGTGGCTTCCCTTAGCGTTGACACAGCAATCATACCTGAGAGCCTAATGCTCCACTACATGGAAATTTTTTTAATAAGTTTTTTTTAATAAACATATAATGTATTATTAGCCCCAGGGGTACAGGTCTGTGAATCGCCAGGTTTACACACTTCACAGCACTCACCATAGCACACACTGTCCCCAATGTCCATAACCCCACCACCCTCTCCTGACCCCCCTACCCCCAGCAACCCTCAGTTTGTTTTGTGAGATTAAGAGTCTCTTAGGTTTGTTTCCCTCCTGATCCCATCTTGTTTCACTTATTCTTTTCCTACTCCCCAAGCCCCCCATGTTGCATCTCCACTTCCTCATATCTGGGAGATCATATGATAGTTGTCTTTCTCTGATTGACTTATTTCGCTAAGCATAATACCCTCTAGTTCCATCCACATCATCTCAAATGGCAAGACTTCGTTTCTTTTGATGGCTGCATAGTATCCCATTGTGTGTGTGTGTGTATATATATATGTATATATATATATATACACATATATATATATATGTATGTATATACCACCTCTTCTTTATCCATTCATCTGTTGATGGACATCTAGGTTCTTTCCATAGTTTGGCTAGTGTGGACATTGTTGCTATAAACATTCGGGTGCATGTGCCCCTTTGGATCACTACGTTTGTATCTTTAGGGTAAATACCCAGTAGTGCAATTGCTGGGTCATAGGGTAGCTCTATTTTCAACTTTTTGAGGAACTTCCATGCTGTTTTCCAGAGTGGTTGCACCAGCTTGCATTCCCACCAACAGCACTATATGGAAATTTTGTCCTACCCTAAGCCAGCCTGAGTATCCTCTTAAGTCTTCCACCTGCATGCTTTGCCTTAGTTTCTCCATTGCTAATCAACATCCTTTAAGTTTCAGTTCCATAAAGAACCTAGAATATTTAGTCCTCTACTAAAAGTTTCACCGTTCAGTATATGCCAATTTGCCAGTCTTCTACAGGTGTTTGAAATTGAATCTTGAGAAAAGCTCATCCCAATAAAGTTCCGGAAAGAAATAATAGCCAACCTTCTGGGTTGGTCTATGATTGGACTTGTGGTAAACATCAGACTTCTTTTTGAGTCAGTCCCAGAAAGATCTGCACCTGAGGTAAAGGAAGATAGCCTTGAGTCTTTTCCACACTCTTTCCAAGGATGACTGTCAAAGAGCATTGTTATCTAGATCCAGATCATTTCCTCCTAAGTTAGTGACTGCAGAGATTTGGGGAGTAAATGCCTGGGAACAGCTCTCCCACTCTTCCTTGAGGGTCTAAGCTATTTGTCAGATAGTGGTTGCAAGTGGGAAATGAAATACTAATTACATTTAAATGTATATATATATATATTTTTTTAAATAATCAAGCCAAATGCCTAATACTACCATTGTCAGATCTTTTCATAGCTGTATGAATTGGGTCTTTAGCAAGTTTATGTGAGTTCCAGAATTAAGCAATAACTCATAGTTACTACCAAATAACTACGATTGTATTAAGAATAATGTGCTATTGCTTAATTTACCAAGGCTTCTAATTACTCTACACATAATACCTGTACTTAGTAAATACTACCTATAATGAGGTTGGCCTAGAATAAAAACCATCTGAATTGAACCAGGTCATCAGAATAGCTGGCTTTCATGCCTAAGAAACCCATGATTTTGAAATGGCCTGATGGAATATATTGATACAATTTTACTTTATGTACCAATTTTGATACAACTTAAAATTAAAGTAAATTTAAAGTAAATTTAAATTTAAATTACTTTAAATTTAAATTAATTAAAATTAAAAATTAAATTAAATTAAAATTTCTGCTGATACCACACCCCAAAATATAATGATCCTGTACCTGTAAACTGCATTTACATCGATACTGGATGAGTACACTGTAAGCTGCATTTACTTTGATACCAACATGTAGCTATGGAATAAAACTACTCTCTGCTCCTGGTTGGGATCAGTGCTAAATTATTATACTTTTAAATAATGGGAAGTGTCCCACAATGCAGTTGCTACAGGAACAGTAATTAGTGTACCTTTACCTGTATTTTGTCTCGTTTACCTACACTGGTGAAAGCATATGTATATTTAGCACATGCAGGATGGCTCCTCCCTTAACCTCGTATCATTTATTCTAGTGCACTCTGCTACTCTGTCATTTACTGCACTTATGTAACTAGAATTAATGACACATCTGGGCCTTCTAATAGCAAGCACGGAGATTAACACTACTTATGCGCCAGGCGCTTCTCTAACTGCTTTATCCATATGAATCCTCAACAACCACCCTTGGAAGCAGACAATATTATTATGCCCATCTTCCAAATGGGACAGAGAAAACATGGAAAGTTCAAATTAATGCGTTCAGGAGTGCACACACATACATGCCCTTGGCAAGCTTCCCATTTGTCTTTCTGACTGGTTTCAGTTCCATCTCTCCTGAACTGTTACAGATCACCTAAGTGCGGAGGGCAGTCCCCAGCTGATTGTCAGCAAGGACATGGGGCTTTCAGTCCTACACAGTCTGCCAATTACCTGAATGACCTTTGAAGCTCTGGTGTAAGGAACCCTGAATGTGAGACCCTGGGCACAGAATCCAGCATGGTTGCACCCCGACTTCTGACCCATAGAAAGGTGCTGTTTCAAGCCATTATATTTGGTCATGTGTTATGCAGCAACAGAAAACTAATATGACAGGCCTTAAATTCTGCAATCCATCCCAGGATAGTATACAAAAGAATAAACCCTCATTTAGCCAATTTATTTATTTTCAATGGTTTCAAGAAAATCCAAATGATTCCAGGGGGGAAATTCCAGAAGGAAAATCTGAGTGCAAACACTTTGGGTCTCCCAGCAATGAAGGAGATAAGTGAATTCAGTTTTAATGCAACCCAAGAATGCACTCTCCTTCACAAAAACAAGTTTCATGGAGGGTGTTAGGAAAGTAGTAATATTTTTTTTCTGTTAGCAAACCAATTAAAGTTTTTGAACAAGTACTAAACATTTGGCCTTCCAAAATGCATATTCCAAAAGGGGCCTCTATGCATTTGCATTCTCCCTTCAATATTAGATGCCAGTGGAACCACAGTATAGGAGAATCAACTTGGGTATAAGTATCAAAGAATGTTCAGCGTAATTCCACACTCCCAGTCACTGAGATCCTTGACAGGTTGTTGAATCCTTGTGGCACTCATTATCTTAATATGACTGAACACATTAAAATGTCAGAGTGCATGTTAAGTGATATATTATGCTACTTAATGTAGTTCTTGACATCTATAAGTAGAAAAGGAGTAGTTAGCTATTATAATGAATTAATTAATACTAGTATGTTGTCAAATTGTAGTTTTCAATGTTGTAAGCATTGGCAAAAATATTGGATGACTTTATATTACTATAGGGATGCTATAAAGTTACATATAGACTTCTTATATTTTGAATCATGGAGATTGAAATAGTTCAGTCTTGAGGCTTGGGCAGAGAAGGTGAAGAAGATGTATACAATAATTAAAAATAATACCAATAGAAGTGAATTTACTTAGTCCTTATTCTTCCCCATGACCGAGATAACCCATGGCTACCACCTTACAGTAACAAATATTTATCTAATTTGCAAAAATAAATTCTTCACAATCATTTTGCCTCAGTACTACAACTGCCATATCTAAACTGAATATGTCTAGTTATATTTGAATTTGATATAAACAACAATTATTTTAGTATAAGTATGCCCCATGCGGTATTTGGGATATACTCCTAGTGAAAAGTTACTCATTTTTTAATCTGAAGTTCAGAATTTATATATCACCCTGGATTTTTTTCTGCTTATCTGCTAGATTTGCAACCTTATTCAGAGGAAAAATAATAATATTAAAAGATTTATAAGCTTATAAAACAAAGCAAATCATTTATATCAGAGTGAGGTAGGGAAAAATTAGTATACCTTATAGGCCCATTTTGATATTCCTGTGGTAGGAAGTATCTTGAAGGTACATAGTGGCTCTGACAAACCTGGCTCAACTTGAATTGATACAGGGAATTATACAAAAAAAATAAGTGAAAAACTATCTTCTGTGCAGTTTCCAATAGTCATGAGCACTCTGACATCCACAGGAAAGCAACTGTTCACATTACAGGAATGTAATTATTTCTTTTATTTATCATGATTTTGACTTCCAAGAAATTTAGCTAGCTACAGTGTGCTACCCGATGACCCACCTCCTCTTCACATTTTCCACAAAAATAGGTACTTGTTATAATTAATGTTTTAACTATTAACTTTCTAGAAAAATTTTTTCACTTATGGAGAGAAATCATTCCCAATGACCCATCATTCCCAACTGCTGCCCTGTTAAATTTTCATGCATTAAAATTCACTTTTCACTGATGCTATGGCTCTGCCTCCAATCAACTTTGAAATGATCAAGTCCATCTTCCACTATTTTTTTTTCTTTTTCATGGATACAATGATCCTCGAGGCAACATCTATCACACAGCTCCTGGGATTCTGGGCTAATGCAATTGGAAATGCCTTTCATCAGATCCAGACGACCCTGGATGCACAGGAGAGCAGTGGTCACCAGACTGCTCTGTGTAGCTGCAGGAGGGAGTGTTTTCTGTCCCCAGTGGAGGCCTCTCTAAATGGCTGTCAATTCGCATTTCTCCCTAGTCCCTTCAGCAAGCACTGACTAGCAAGTTCAGGGAAGTGTGCTCCAGATCACAGACCCAGCAGGTTCTACAGCCAGGAGCTGATCTACCTGCCTGGAGAGACAAGGGGATTGACCACCCAGGATGAGAGAGGGAGACAGACCACCTCTGCCCAGCATTCTCCATGAGGGTGTCAGCTCACCCATCTCTGCTTTGTCAAAATGTTCAAGTCAGGGAATGTTTTGTTTCCCATTCTTCCTGACAGCTCTTTTATACATTCTGTTTATTATTTAGGATATACCACCTGGCACCATAAAAAAATATTCAAGGTGTATGAAGATAATAATCATAAATTTGGCAGATAAGTCAGGGCCACGGGAGGCTATCAATTTCCCAGAAAATGGCAATATGGTTGTGCACATGACAGGAATCTGAAAATATATATGTATATAATCTGCCCTATTAAAAAAAAATGCATCCACAATCAGACCATTTCACAGACCATAACTGTTCCACCCTACTCTAAGGCTCCATCATCTTCTACCTTGATACTGCAACAGGCTCCTAACTACTCTTCATGTTTCTACTCTTGCTCTCATCCATCCAGTCCCTGCATAGAGACCAGAGTGATCTTTGTAAAATATGAGTTAGGTCATTTCACTCTTTTGCTCAAAATACTAGCATGGCTCCTGTCACACTCTGAATAGAATCCCCACTTCTCACCATGGACTCCTCCTTTCAGGATGGAGCCCTGTATGATCTTGGTCCCGACTTCCTTTTGGATATATTCCATACTTTTACCCCCTTACTCTCTCTGCTCTCAGCAAAATTCGTCATTTCACAAAAATCCTAAGAATTACTCCATTTCTAGGGTCTTTGTCCTTACCCGCTCATGACCCTCCCACACATTCTCTTGGTTTTCTGCTCTCCTGTATTAAAGTTTTTGTTCAACTGTCGCACTGTCATCATTGTGTTCTCTGATCACCAGCACCATATGATTTCAATCCTAATTTGCTTTTCTCCCTTATACTGTTTCCTGAAAATATATTCCAGGTATTTTTCTTTACTGTTATGTTTCTCCCATTAGAATGCAAGTATACTAAAAGCAAGAACTTAGTTAATTTTTTTTTTTTTTTTTTTTTACTTCTGGAATCTCAATAGCTAGAAGTATCTGGCATGATTTAGACACTAAAAGAATCACATTAATCTATTATTTGCATCTTTCATAAATTTAAGGAAATCACAAGTAGAAACTTAAGGATATGTTTCATTGGCCCAAATTATAAATATTGGTCCTTGATTATTAAATTTTTAAAAAATGACTTTATTTACTTATATGAGAGAGAGATTGAGCATACAAGCAGGGGTGGAGGGCAGAGGGAGAAGCAGACTCCTCATTCAGCAGGGAGCCTGATATGGGGCTCAATCCCAGGACCTGAGATTATGACCTGAGCTGAAGTCAGATCCTCAACTGAATGAGCCACCCAGGTGCCCCTAAATGTTCTTTTCTTTAGAATAATTGCCTTTCTGTATTTCTTATCCCTTCTTAGCCAAGTAGAATCATAGAAATATTCACTTTGAAGAAGCAAACTGAAGATTTAAGGAACTGAGTTTGGAAGAGCACAGACACTGTCCAACTACAGAATTCATTAATTTTGCTGACTTCTCTCTTCCTTATCACTTGATTAAGTGTTCTTCTGATAGCCATGTGTGGGCTTTGTGCATGTATATGTATGTGCCTTTCCACCTCCCTCTCTCTCTCTCCCTCAGTCCCCCTTCTGTCCCCCTGTCTCTCTCTTTCCCTCTGTCCTTCTATCTCTTCCTCTCTCTCCCTCCCTCCCCTCTCTTTCCAACTCTCTCCCTGTCTCTCAATCATCCATCTATCTCACTAAGTATCCATCATCAGGTATCTTTCTATACTCTGGAGATTCATTGTCCATAATTTAAAGCAATGTTGTCCAAATAAGAGAATTTTGTTTACTTTTATTCTCTCTCAACAAAATATTTCAAACGCACCCACTAATCTCTGTTTATAGCAGACCTTTCCTAAGGGGTATGTCTTCGGCAAAATAATGTAGTTTAAGTGATAAACAAACAGGAATCTGAGTTGGAATTTCTGTATCTTTTACCTTGATAACCAATTTTTCTTAGATTGTCAGCCACCAGCTTAAACAAATTGTCGGAAATTAATTTATCATCGGAAACCAAGGCAAAAACTTATTTATTTCCTAGTTACTTTATGACACATTTGATATTTAACATAATAGAAATGGTTAGACATGCTTTTCACCAGAGACAGCCTGGCATGTAGAGTCACACAAACCTGGATTAAAATCTCTGGTTGGTTGGTTACTTACTCTATGAGCCTAGGCAGAGAAACTGTCTGAGAGTGGATAATTCAGCCTATCATCAGTAGATTTAATGTTATTTAGGTATTTTCCTAGATAATCAGTATACAATAATGATTTTTTTCTTTACAGTTATATTTTATTTTATTTTTTTTAAGATTATTTATTTATTTATTTGACAGACAGGGATCACAAGCAGGCAGAGAGGCAGGCAGAGACAGAGAGAGGGGGAAGCAGGCTCCCTGCTGAGCAGAGAGCCTGTTGCGGGGCTCGATCCCAGGACCCTGGGATCATGACCTGAGCTGAAGGCAGAGGCTTTAATACACTGAGCCACCCAGGCGCCCCTTTTCAGTTATATCTTTTTTTTTTTAAGATTTTATTTATTTATTTGACAGAGATCACAAGTAGGCAAAGAGGTAGGCAGAGAGAGAGAGAGAGAGGGAAGCAGGCTCCCCGCTGAGCAGAGAGCCCGATGTGGGACTCGATCCCAGGACCCTGAGATCATGACCTGAGCCGAAGGCAGCGGCTTAACACACTGAGCCACCCAGGAGCCCCTTTTTCAGTTATATCTTAAATAAAATTTTTTCCATGTCAATTTTCACAAATTCTGAAAAATGCCATTATACAAGACAATGTCAGTGGCCTACCATTAAGCTTTTAGAATTTACTCTTCCCATGTATGTCAACAAATTTTTACTATAGCCTTTATAGATATTCTCTGCATAGCTATATTCTCTGGCTAAGGGAATATGCTCTGTGTGGAGTTTGTGGGAAATTCATGGCTCTGGGAGCAGCCCTCAACCAGCGGCATATGGCGACCAGATGATTAATGGAGTTCTGGTCCTATTTCAACTCATGTTGAAAACACGAGGTCTGCAGCCCTGCCTTATGGTCATTTCTCTGGCCCTCAAGGGCATAATTTGGATGGATACACTTAGCAGCTGCAGACCCCTAATAATGGCTCTATAATATGTGGAGAAAGAGGGACGGTGGAAGGCAAACAAAATGGACATCCTAACATTGACTCACATCCCAGTGAATGAGAAGTGACACAGCATGGTAGGTAGAATGTATATGATCATAAGGATTCTGATCTGCATTTAGATTAGTAAGGTTTTACTGCACATCAAGCTATTCCAAAATTTAGTGGCTGGAAACAAAGCATATGCCATTGCTCTATAGTCAGTTCAAAGTCTCTGCCGGTCTGCATTGAGTCTGGCTGAGCTCACACATCTGGGGTAAGTTGATGGTTAGCTGGAACAGACTGATCTAAGGTGGCCTTACATGCCTGCCAGCTGGCCGAAACATACTTTCCTCCCAAGTAATCATTCCCTCTTTCTCAGTCCTCTCTGTTGTTGCTTCTCGATGTCTCCTCTCTTCTCCTTTTATTTCTTCTTTTTCTCCACTTAACTTGGAAACGTGGCAATATTCTAGGTGGGTATGGGGCCTTCTGGTCTTTCCTGTTTTTACTACAATGACAAATAAAGACAGTCCTGTGTCCTTCAATCTATATTCTGATGCCTCTAAATTTAGACCTCTAAACCCTAACCATTTTGTTAGATTCCAGATTCTCATAAGCAGGCAGTAATTTAACATTTTTACTTGGATAATATATAATCTTCCCATGTTTATCAAGGTTTCTATTAAGGCCAAAATGAAATTCTTGATAATTCCCTCACTATGCTGTATCTTTTCATCTCCCCATCTTAGACAACAGCACTGTACGCCACAGTTGCTGGGGCTAACAATGTAAGATGGAACTTAATCACTCTTCATCTGATTCTTTTTACCTCGCTTTAGAAGATTAATGATTGTATGGGACTGGAGAAGAGGTGGTAGGAGGATTTGAGAGATAATGACTAAGGGAGTGGGGAGTCTTTCTAAAGTCATGGAAATGTTCTAAACTTGATTGTGGTTATGGTAGCACAACTCTGTGACTATACTAAAAATTGTTGAATTGTATAGTTCTAAGTAGGTAAATTGTATGGTATGTGAATTATATCTCAATAGAGTTATTACGAAATTAAAAATTTGAAAAAAGATAACTCTCCATTGTCTTCTGGGTTACTTCAGTTCTAACAACAACAAAAGTTGGCTATAATATTTATCTGTTTCTATATGGAAGATAGAAGGTGTCTTTTCCATCCTTTGGCTACCATCTCTAGTGTTAGATTTATAGCCTTCTGAATATAACATGCCCAATTTTCTATTGTTTATAGTATCTTTCCTGTGTAACATTCCTCTTTGGGTTTCTTGGATCTGTGGTTTGGTGCCTATTGGTAATTTTAAAAACTTATCAGCCAGGACTTCCAGTGAAGATGGCAGAGTAGGAGACCCCAAGCTCACGTCTCCCCAGGGATACAATTAGGTAATACTCACACCAGTGTAAATCACCCAGAAAATGACCTGAAGACTGCAGAACAAACTCCACAACTAAATGTAGGACACACTGAAGAGGGTAGGAAGCATAGAGATGCACTGGGGAGCTAAACAGACCAGTGGGACTGGGGTGAAGGAGGGAGCCATGGGCAGACAGAGGGGAAAGAAAGAGATTCTCACATCAGGAAGCCCACACAAGTACAAGGAACATAAATCGACATAACATCTGGCTTTGAAAATCAGAGGGGCTGGATTTCCTGAATTCTTATAACAAGTATGATATAAAAACCTGAAAATTTACAAATCAGTGGGCTTAGCTCTGGGAAAGCCAGAAAAGAGAGAGGAAACTAAGTTCCTGCCCTTAAAGAGACAGCACAGCAAACAGCCCATGGCTATATAGCATAGAAGCAGCAGCTTGAAAAACACCTATGGCCTAGAGAAGAGAGAGTAGCTTACCTATTTCAGAGCATGGCCCAGAAGGACAGAGACTGTTGCAGGACTCCTCCAGGGACAAAGAAGCTGGTAGGCACCATAGCCCTCCCCTACCCCTAAGCATAAACACACGCAGCACCACCTAACTCGCTAACATTCCCACCCCATTCCCCACTCTCCAGGGCTTTGGCATATCCGTCCCCTCCAGCCATGCCCATCTTAGTCCCAGCACTACAGCCCCAAAGCCCCACACTCTGGAGCACACTGAGCATCTACCTCCTCCAGTAGGCTCTTGGCCAGAGCCCACAAAGGGAGTGCATGGACATGGGCCAGGACCACTCCCAAGCAACTCCTGCACCAGGGAGAGGAAAAGAGCACTACACATTCCAGTCCAACTATGACCCCAGCAGTGGGCTGTGAGCAGATATCTGGTCTGGATCCAGGCCCCACTCACCAACTAAAGCTTCTCAGGGGACACACAGGGAGAGGGCCCTGTAGTTAGGTGCTACTACAGCTCTGACAAACACCTAGTCTGACTCAATTCTAGCCCAAGGCAGCCCCAGACTGGTCCACTAATAACATGGAGACCAAACGCTATGCACAACAGACAAAGAGACTGAAGGCAAAAGTGGCTGAACCACCACAGAAGAGCATACACACAACACACACAGGAGATACCCCTGATATGCCAAGTTCCAGGGAACAGGGGACCCTGCACTGCAGGGCACTACACTACGTCTTCTTCATAAAGCCACTACCTGCAAGAGCAGGGGGCATAGCTGACTTTCCCAACATGCAGAAACAGACACAGAGAGTTAGATAAAATGAGAAGACAGAGAAATATGTCCTAAATGAAAGAACAGGACAAAAACCACAGCAAGAGACTTTGCTATCAAATGGAGATAAGGAATATGCCTGATAGAAACTTTAAAGTAAATGGACATAAAGATCCTAACCAGACTTGAGAAAAGAATGGGGGAGCTCATTGAGACCCTTAACAAACAGATAGAAAACAAACAAACAAACAAACAAGCAAAAGAATCAATCAGAGATGAAGAATACAAGAGAAACTAAAAATACACTAGATGGAATAAATAGTAGACTAAAAGAAACAGAAGAACAAATGACTGATGTGGAGGACAGACTAATGGAAAGCAACTGAACTGAGCAGATGAGGAAAAAAAAATGCAAGACAAGAATACACCTGGAACTCAGCAACACCATCAAGCATAATAAACATTCACATTATAGGAATCGCAGAAGGAGAAAAGAGAAAGGGGGACAGAAAATATATTTGAAGAAATAATAGCTGAAAACTTCCCAAGTCTAGGCAAAGAAACAGAAATTTAGATCCAGGAAGCACAGAGATTGCCAGCAAAATCAACTCACGCTAAAACAGATAGTAATTAAGACGCCTAAAAGTAGAAATAAAAAGAACTTAAAAGCAGCAAGAGTATAAAATAGTTAATATACAAACAAGGAAAACCCCATGAAGCTATCAGCTGATTTTTCAATAGAAACTTTGCAGGCCAGAAAGGGTGGCATTGCTGAAAAGGAAAATCTGTAGCAAAGAATACTCTATCCAGCAAGGCTACCATTCACAATAAAGAGAGAGATGGTTTCCAACAAACAAAAGTGAAAGGAATTCAAGACCACTAAAACCAGCCCTATAAGAAATAATAATGGGGACTCTATGAGTGAAAAGGAAAGATTATAAGCAAGAGTAAGGAAAGTAGGAAGCATAAAAGCAGCAAAAATAAGTATATCTGCAAAAATCAGTTGTGGAACTCACAAAATAAATGGATGTAAAATATAACACCATGAATCTAAACTGTGGGGTAAAAGGAGTGAAGAATGGGTTCAAACTTAAGAGACCATCAACTTAATAAACATGGCTATATGCAAAAGATGTTATATACAAACCTAATGGTAACCACAAATCAAAACCAGTAATAGATAAGCAAAAAATAAAGAGAAGGAATACAAGTACATCACTAGAGAAAGCCAACTGGTCATGAGAGAAGAGATTAATAGATGAAAGGATCACAGAAAAACTACAAAACAACCACAAAACAAGAAAATGGCAATCAATGCATACCTATCAACAATTACTTTGAATGTAAATGGAATAAATGTTCCAATCCAAAGATAAAGAGTGACGGAATGCATTAAAAAAAAATATGAGAACCACCTATATGCTACCTAAATGAGACTCACTTCAGACCTAAAGATACTGCACATTGGAAGTGAAGGAATGGGGAAATACTTACCATGCAAATGGATGTCAAAAGAAAGCCTGAATGATAATACTTAATATTGGAAAAATAGACTTTAAGACAAATGAAGGTAACAAGAGACAAACAAAAACAAAAAAGAGACAAAGAACAACATTATAAAATCGTAGAGGGAAAAATTAAAAACAAGATGTAATAATTGTAAATATTTATGTATCCAATATTGGAACACACACATATTTAAAGCAACTAATAACAAACATAAAGGAAGTAACTGATAGTAATTTAAAAACAGTAGGGGACTTTAAACCCACTTACATCAATGGACAGATCATCCAATAAGAAAATCAACAAGGAAACAATGGCTTTCAACAACACATTGGACCATATGAATTTAACAGATATGTTCAGAACATTCTATCCTAAAAGAACAGAATACACATTCTTTCCAAGTGCACATGGAATGTTCTCTGGAAGAGATCACATATTAGGCCACAAAATGAGCCTCAATAAATTCAAATAGACTGAAATCACACCGTGCATCATTTCTGACCAAAATGCTATGAAACTAGAAATTAGCCACAACAAAAAAATCTCAACAGAGCACAAATACATGGTGGTTAAATAACATGTTACTAAACAATGAATGGGTCAACCAAGAAATCACAGAGCAAATAAAAAAATACATGGAGACAAATGAAAATAAAATCACAATGGTCAAAAATCTTTCAGATACAGCAGATGTGCTTCTAAGAGAGAGGTTTATAGCAACACAGTCTTCAAGACGTAAGAAAAAATCTTAAACAATCTAACCTTACACCTAAAGAAGCTAGAAAAAGGACAAAAACCAAAAACCAGCAGAAGATAAAGATTAGAGCAGAAATAAACAAAATGGAAACTAAAAAGTCAAGGGAGGGGTGCCTGGGTGGCAGAGTGGGTTAAGCCTCTGCCTTCAGCTCAGATCATGATCCCATGGTCCTAGGATTGAGCCTTGCATCAGACTCTCTGCTCAGCAGGGAGCCTGCTTCCCTGTTCCACACCCCCGCCTCTCCGCCAACTTGTGATCTCTCTGTCAAATAAATAAACAAAATCTTAAAAAAAAAAATCAAGGGAACAGATGAATGAAGCCAAGAGTTGGTTCTCTGAAAAGATCAACAAATTGATAACACTTTCAGCCAGGTTCTTCAAAAATGAAGGAGAGAGGGAGGGAAAGAGAGAACTCAATAAACAAAATCAGAAATGAAAGATGAGAAGTAACAATCAATACCACAGAAATATAAAGGATCGTAAGAGAATATTATGAAAAATTATATGCTAACAAATTGGACAATATAGAAGAAATGGATAAATTCCTATAAACATAACCACATAAAACTTAAGCAAGAAGAAATAGAAAACTTGAGCAGACTAAGTACCATCAAAGGAATTGACTCAGTTACCAAAAAACTCTCAATAAACAAAACTCCAGGACAGTTAGCTTCACAGGTGAATTTTACCAAATATTTAAAGAAAAGTTAATACCTATCCCTCTCAAATTATTCAAAACTACAGAAGAGGAAAGAAAACTTTCAGATTCATTCTATGAGGACAGCATTACCCTGATGCCAAAACCTGATGAAGACATTATAAAAAAGGGAACTACAGGCCAATATCCCTGATGAACATAGATGTAAAAATCTTCTACAAAATATCAGGAAAAATCCAACAATATATTAAAAAATCATTCACCACAATCCAGTGGGAGTTATTCCTGGGTTGTAAGGGTGATTCAATATTTGCAAATGAATAATCGTGATACATCATATCAAGAAGAGAAAGGGGAAGGACCATTTCATTTCAATAGATTCAGAAAAATCATCTGACAAAATACAACATCCATTCATAATAAAGATCATCAACAAAGTAGGTTTAGAGGAACATACCTCAACATAACAAGGGAATCAATGGAAAACCTACAGCTCACATCATACTCACTGATGGAAAAAACAAAACCAATAGAACTTTTTCCCAAGGATCAAGAACAAGACAGGGATGGTCACTCTCACCACTGTTGATCAACATAGCACTGGAAATCCTAGCTATAGGAACCAGACAAGAAAAAGGAAAAAATGGCATACAAATTGGTATGGAAGAAGTAAAAACCTTTCATTATTTGCAGATGGCATGATACTCTATACAGAAAACCCTAAAAACTCCACCAAGAAACTATAAGAACTGATAAATGAATTCAGTAATGTTGTAGGATACAAAATCAATGAACAGAAATCCACTACATTCCTATACACTAATGAAGAAATAGAAAAAGAAATTAAGAAATCAAACCCATTTACAGTTGCACCCAAAATAATATATAATATATAAATAATAATAATTTATGGGTTGGAAGAACACGTATTGTTAAAATGCCCATACAAAAGCTATATACAGACTTAATGCTATCCATATAAAAATACCAACATTATCTTTCACAGAACTAGAGAAAACAATCCTAAAATTTGTGTGGAGCCATGTAAGACCCTTAGAACAATCTTAAACAAAAAGCCGGAGGTATCACAATTCCAGATTTCAAGTTATACTACAAAGCTGTAGTGATCAAAACAGTATGGTAGAGGCATAAAACAGACACACAGATCAATGGAACAGGAGAGAAACTCCCAAACCAAACTCACAACTATATGGTTTATCTTTGACAAAAAAAGACAAGAATATGCAATTGAAAAAAGACTGTTGTCTCCAACAAATAGTGTTGTGAAAACTGGACAGCTATAAGCAAAAGAATGAAACTGGACCATTTTCTTATACCATACACAAAAATAAGCTCAAGATGGTTTAAGGACCTAAATATGAGACCTGATACCATAAAAATCCTAGAAAACAGCACAAACAATTTCTCTGACACTGGCTGTATCAACATTTTTCTAGAAATGTCCTTGAGGCAAAGAAAACAACAGCAAAAATAAACTATGGAGACTCAAAATAAAAAGCTTCTATGCAGCAAGGGAAACAACCAACAAAACTAAAAGACAACCTACCAAGTGGGAGAAGATATTTGCAAATGACACATCTAATAAAGGGTTAGTGCCCAAAATATATAAAGCACTGATACAGCTCAATACCAAAAAATCCCCAAATGATCCAATTACAAAATGGGGTGAAGACATGTATAGATATTTCTCCGAAGAAGACATTCGGATGGCCAAAAGAAGGAAAGACAAATCAAAACTACAGTAAGTTATCACTTTATAACTGTCAGAATAGCTAAAATAAAAACACAAGAAACAAGTATTGGTGAGGATGTAAGCAAAAAAAGAACCCTTTTGCACTGCTGGTGGGACTGCAAACTGGGACAGTCACTCTGGAAGACAGTGTGGAGTTTCCTCAAAAATTAAAAATAGAACTACCCTATGATCCAGTTATTCCACACTGGGTTTTTACCCCAAGAATATGAAAATACTAATTCAAAAAGATATATGAGTCCCTATGTTTATTGCATCATTATGTATAATAGCCAAATTATGATAGCAGCCCAAGTATCCATCCACAAATGAATGGATAAAGAAGTTATGGTATACATATAATAGAATATTATTCAGCCATAAAAAAGAATGAAATCTTGCCCTTTGCAACAACATAGATGGAGCTGTAGAGTACAATGCTATGTAAAATGTCAGTCAATAGATGACAAATACCATATGATTTCACTCATATATTGAATTTACAAAACAAAACAAATGAACCCAGAAAAAAGGATACAAACCAAGAAACAGACTCAACTATAGAAAACAAATCTGATGGTCACCAGAAGGGAGGTGGGGAGGGGGGAAATGGGTGAAACAGGCGATGGGGAGTAAGCGTACATTTATCATGATGAGCACTGAGTAATGCAGAGAATTGTGAATCACTATATTGTGTACTTGAAACTAACACAACACTATGAGAACTATACTAGAATTAAAAAAAAAACTTTATAGCCATTCTTTTTCTTTTTTTAGACCTTTTTTTTTTTTTTTTTTTTTGTAAAGAGCAGTTTTAGTTTTGCAACAAAATCTAGAGAGCAATACGGAGCTTTTCCACATATCCCGACACGTGCACACACCCATTGCCTCCTCCAACATTAACATCACTCACCAGATGGGGCAGTTTGTACTAAGGCAGAACCTACAACAACACATTATAACCAAAAAAGGGAAGTAAAAAATAAAAACTTCCAATGCTCGCAAAAGGCGCAGGAAAATGAGCATGTTTTCATTCAGAGTCACTGGATCTATGTACTAGTCAGACCAATCATCATGAAGGAAGTTACCAGTGCTCCAACACAGTATGAGAAAAGTTGCCCCCGTGTTTTCTTTCCTTAAAAAGGTCCAATATTGTAGTGAGATGGGCAGACATGGTGACTGACTGGCGTGGTATATGAGTAGCTAGAAAAGTGTAACACTGGGAGTAGAGAGCGAACAAGGAGAACCAGAGATAAAAAGCACTGGAGGGTTCACTGGAAGAGTGGGAAATTCTTCTGTAGTCTTCCTGCCACAGGTACATGCTTCTTGGGAGAACAAGGTATAGCATTAGTGATAATTTTGTTTTTAGGTTTTCTTTATGACTGTCTTTTCTTCACTTCACCCTGGCGGCCACTTAACATGAAGATAATACTGGGCAGGCTTCAGCAGACCTCAGTTTAAGAACAAACAACAGATTCACCGTCTTCCTCACAAATCCCTGACATTGTCTCACTAAGACAAGAACTCATATGGAAAATGGCTTTGAATTCCAAGAAGCCTAGATGGGAGAACTGCTTCTGAAACCGAGCTTCAAAATGACCCAGGATTTCAAGTCATTTCATCAGAAGTGAATAGCAAGACAAAGTAAAAGTCAGTGATCAGCACTATGACAGAGTTAAAATACTCGCAGGTCTTTTCATGACTGAAATGGATGTTTCTTCCTAAAAAAAAAAAAAAATAGGACATAAAAGAAAGGAAATTAAATTGTGAAGAGAGCAACGGGTACTCAATTTACAATATATGTGAGTGAGTAATACCCATTTTGGATACTCAGAGGAAGTAGTTTTGAAGTTTACAAGTCAGCATTAAATAGTTTTATTAAACTTTATAAATGTGATGACTAACTAATCATCAATATATGTCTTCTAGAACATATGAATATTCATAAATCCCTCTTTTTAAAAAAGAGAGATTCCTTTGTTAATTTGGAACTAGTTATATACAGATCTATAAACGTATAAAATAAGAGCCAAAAATGTATTTTGATTCAGGAACTTTCTGCAACGTTAACCTATGTAAACATGCATATTTGCCTGAGATTCCTTTTAGTCAGATTAAATATAATGATCTAATCAAACATTAAAATCAGTGTATTTTTACTATTGTCATCTTGATGTCCCCCCTTCCCTAACCATTCCTTCTTAGACCAGAGCCTCTATCACCACAACCACAAGAATGGAATTTTGTTAGTGAATTAGCACCTAAAATTCCTAAGTTGGGGATGAAGTATGGAGTGGCAGGAGAACAGATGTCTTCCTACATTATGAATGATCATTTTTTGACCAAATTAAAGATTATTTTGGATGTCTGACTCCAAGAATTAAGGAAATCTGTTGTTTTTGCCACAAGTGATATAAGTACCTACAAATAGAGATTCTCTCCATGTTAAGTTCCTGTACTCTCAGAATATTGTTATACTTGATTAAAAACAAATATGGAAGTTGTAAGGTATTGTTTAAAAACCACAGCCCACATCCCTACTGACTGATATGCATAAGAATGTCATTAATTATTAATGTAAATATTGTCAGAGATAAAGTTTTTAATATCTTTTCTTTCTTTCTTTCTTTTTTTTTTTTTTTTTTAGTCTCCTAAGCCCTAAGAAGTAGAATGTTCCATGGACAAAGTTGGTGATTCTGCACTGCTAAAAATGCTTCCGAACTTCTGTCTTCAAAAAGTCAATTCATGAGCCTCTGGTGGCTAATAGATTATAAAGCAGGTAGAGCTGTGAGCACAGATGATGGTAGTCATGGTTTCCAGGTGGTTGCAGATTGTCTGATTGGCAACTGTCACCATCCAGGAATGATAAGGACACTGAACTCTTTCTAGATCATTAAGGAGGGCATAATATGAAGCCTTTTATAGTTACCATCAGTGTAATCTTATTTTTAAGACATTTGGAGTGGCATCAGAATGGAAGCTCTATTTCAGAATGTTGCCTTAATATAATACCTAATTGACTAAATGGATTTCAGCATTTTAGTTGCTGTCCTTATTGAAAATTCCAATAATAAGCAATGATTAGTTACGGAGATGTGTTTACCTCGGGAGAATAAAAGCATTTTGCTCTGATTTCTAAAGGAGTTCTGCCAAGAAGTTAGGAACACACTCACTGATGGCCTGACTTTTCTGATGGTTTCAGTAGATAAATGTACCTGAGGTGGTCTGTTGACAGAGTAAGAAGGAATCCTGAGATCCTACCATTTCTGTTACTACATTTCAGTCGCTTTTATGGCTTCTAGAATAAGTCTGGCTCCTCATAACCATCAGGATAAAAAACACAATTTCCTACAAAAGCTCTGTTCTCCAACCCTCCCTCAGCCTCTCTGTCTGCAGCTCTCCTGGGCTTCCTGCAGACCCGAAATCAGAAGGATTTCTCACTTTGCAAACTCCCCTGACCATGCTCCTTCTGCCTAAGAAGAAAGTGTCCTTCATGCCATCAAAGCTTTCTGTTCCTTAGCCCTTAAACATAACAGCAATTTTTATTTATAGTTGTAATATTTATAACCTAATGTTAAAGTCACTTATTCATATTTGCCTTCCCTAGCTCTGAAGATAAACTCAGTGAAGGCAGGAGTACCATCTTATTCGTGTTTCATTTTTCATCCTCGGGACATGTTACTGTGTCTCGGCGCATAACAGGCATTCAAGAGATGTTTGCTGAAACTCCATTTGACAAATCCAGTTGTTCACGGTTAGCCTTAGTGACACTTGCTCTGGGAAGCCTTCCCTGACACTGAAATCCCCGTGCATACCTGCTAGCACTCACACTTCTTCCTGTGACCGTACTCACACCCGATCAGGACCACCCACCCATGCCCCATTCTGACGCCTGGGACTTGGTCTGTACGTGTACCCCAATACGTCTCACTCTGCCTGGTAAAACAGCAGACACTGGCATGTTTTCTGAATGTTAACTGGGATATTATTTTGGAAAAAAACATAACCATTGTTACAGTTATTGGAAGATTTCACTTTCCATCTCTCCCCATCAATGAACATAGAACAAACTTTAACTTGGGACAGCTCAATAAACTTCATACGGGCAGTAAATTATCTTTAACCCATGGCCTTAGTACTGCAACAGAATAAATGTATGACGTAAAGGAACTCTCTACAGTTCCCTTGATACCAGACGGTGGATTTCACTCTGGTGAGTGTGCGGTTGACGGCAGGGCTGTTTGACTTGCTATGGACTGTTCAGCAGGACCAGATCAAGGTCCTGAAGTGGGAGGAGGACCATCAAGAACAGATTCAAGTTTCAGGAGTCCTGGTGGACAGCTCAGGGAAGAGTGATACAAGCTGTAAACCACAGCTGCTGATAGAATCACAGCGTGAACCCCATACGTATTGTAAATTGTTAGTACCACATATTTAAAAAGTAAGGATAAGAAAGTTTAGTTTAAAAATATCTTTTATATAACCCATTACCAAAATATCACTTTAATACATATGCAACATAAAACGTTAATGGTGAGATATGTTATTCTTTTTCTGTATTATTTTTAAAAATCTGGTGTGTATTTTATACCAATCAACATATCTCAATTCAAAAACTAAATTTTCTTTGTAAATATTTGATCTGTATTTTAATTTCATAAAATTTACATTCCAAGAGTAGATGCTTATACCCAACTCATGCTAAATATACTCAGTTTTCCAGTGAATGAATGTGTATCCATATTTTATTCGAAATTAATTAAAATTAAATAAAATTAAATATTGCTTCTGAGTTGCACTGAGCACATTTCCAGTGCTCCATAGCTCCAGGGGGCAAGTGTCTACCACAGTGGACTGTGCACGTGTAAACCACAAGAAGAACCAGTGTGTCCAGAACCTAGGGAACTGACTTAAGTACACAGATGGTGAGCAGATCTACCACCTGCGTTTTCTTCCTGTTCACATGTGTCCCAGCACTTAGGTTTCCGCAACTCATTGGCTTACATTGAGACTAGAGATGTGATGCTGCTTTACCCCCTGTCACCCTATCCTAGAATTCGATGAGTAAATAAACGTTTCTACCCATCTGACTCCAATCTAAAATGAAAACCATTTGGATAATACGACATCCAATGAACCAATGAACATTTACTGATTTTTTCTTTCTTTTTTTTTTTTTTTAGGGTGAAGATGCTAGTACTGGTTCTGTTCTAAATACAGAGACCAGGAAGGCCAGTGGCCGAGGATGGATCTGTGCCCTAAGTGAGGCCTGTTGAGTACCCTTCATGTAACTAAATTATATTCTACATCCCAATACCTCTGATAAGTACCTTATCTTTAAAAAAAAAAAAAGATTTTATTTATTTATTTATTTGACAGAGAGAGAGAGGGATCACAAGTAGGCAGAACAGCAGGCAGAGAGAGAGGGGGAAGCGGGTTCCCCACTGAGCAGGGAGCCTGATGCAGGGCTCAATCCCAGGACCCTGAGATCATGACCTGAGCCAAAGTCAGAGGCTTAATCTACTGAGCCACCCAGGCGCCCTACTAGCTTATCTTTCAAAGCTAATTGGAGTAACCACCAAATTGCCTTTTCACTTACTTTCCCCTATATTTCAAAAATGAAACTGGGACAGGATGAAAACCTCATAAATATCACAGCTGTCAATTCAGAGGCCATTTCTTTGTTCCCAACAGTTACTTAACGTATCTTAATGGTGAAATACAAAAAAAACAAGCAGAAATTACCCCAACCTTAGTTTAATAGATCAGTTCAAATTATGAATATTTTAGAGGGTATTTAGCTGGGACAATTGTGGAAACATGTAAGCTACCCACCCCTGAAGATGCATATCTTTCCCCTAAATATACAACTAAAGCGTAAATTACTGTCATATAGCTATTTGGAAAGAGTGAATATTGAATGCCTGCAATTATAACTGTATTTGTAAAGAAATTTAGGATGCTTAGCCTTTGATCGTGGATTTTTGCAACATTTCCAAAGAATTGCCAAAACAACAACAACATCAACAACAACAACAACAAAACAACCCCACAATTTGAATAAATGGGGCAATTATTTTAAATGTGTTCATCAATTCTTGCTTAAGCCATTTGCCACTTAAATTTTTCATTCCTTTCTGTGAGTTCCCCACAGTACTTTCCATCAAAGTTTTCAATGAGCATATACTGTCTTTCATTTCTTTTTAATTTTGTATATCTAAGGATCTCATTTTTTAAATAATACTATCTTCTGAAAGCATAGTCTGTGACATTTTTTTTCTTCTCCTTGTTCCATATCAATTCATTTTCAGGTATATAATGATTAATCAGATTTACAAATTACTGACTCATTTGGTTGGGGTTTCTCTCTATGGAGTAGGGGGTAAAGAACATTTTATCTGAGTTGTTTATGTGTAAGTAAGTTTACACTTGACAATTTAACCTGGAGATTTTTGAGTGAAGATGGCATTTGAAATACATTTAATTTCTGTGTCCCTAAAGATCTCTTCACAAATCATAGTTTTTTCTAATCTGAAACATTGTAATAAAATTTAAAAAAGAATCTTCACAGCAAATGTAGCATGTTGATTCATGCAAGCTCAATACTAAAATACCTATATTGTTTAGTGTTTGGAGAACTAAATGTGTCAGTAGGATGCATTAATTGATTAAATTAACATTTTCCAGACAGAAAGAATACCAGTGTCCCCAGAGCCCATGAGGTCTGAAAGAGCTCATTTACTGACTCAGCAGAGAATGGAAATGAAACTCTATTTAACTTCACAAGCATTAAAGTTCTACGTCGATGCATGTTTATCTCAAGTATTAGACCTAAATAATATAAAACAAAAATTATATAAATTCTGCAAGATGGCAGAAAAGATATATGTAAACTCACTTCAGAAAGGATTTAGTAAGAATATAGCAAGTTATGAAAGCAGCTAGAATTTGAATTTTCAATGTTATAAGAAAGTTTTTATAATATATTAAGACTGATAATTCTCTTAACTTTTATAGTTACTTGCCCTTTCATTTGGGGGAGGGGCGGTAGTTTATAAAAGAGCAATCACTATAATGCTTCAGTGAAGTGTATATACCTAGTCCTACGTAAGTATGAACTGGGAGCCCTGGGAGGGAAACCTTTTTTTTAAAGGACTTAGAGTAAGATTCACCCATTTCACCATTCCTGCAAAAATATTAAGCAAATTTAGCATTATGAGCATAAATCATCTCAGAAGACAGAATCCATATGCTTATCATGACTAGAAGAAACACTGTATAAAACTATCTAAATATATTCTCCTCAAAATCTAATTTTTAACCTTTTTTTTTCCTCTTTGCATTTCCTTTTAGTAAATTACATTGACCTATCTTTAATTTCACCAATCAGCTCTTCAGCTATGTTGAGACAAATAGTGAGTCAGTTGAAGGGATCCTTCATCTGTTACTGTGTTTTCTGCTTTTAGTATTTCCATTTGCTCCTTTCTATAGTCTCCTTTCTGCTAAAATCATTAATATGATCTTGTATGCCACTCACATTTCCATTTTACTACTTTGAACATACTAATCACTGTAATCATAAACTCTCTGTTAGACCGTTCTAAGAGCGGTGTCATATCCATGTCTGCTTCTGATGACCCTTTTGTCTTGACAGTGTGTCACTTCTCATATTTTATGTATCTTGTATTTTTATATATCCCCCTGGGCGAGCAGGGGGAGAGTTACTGGATATCAGCCATCTAATGTGGGGCAATGAAGACTGAGATGAACTGTTTTTATGACTGCAAATGGGCATGGCATGCTGTTCCTTCTGCTGGCCCCTCAGTGCAGGATTTGAATCATCAAATTATACGTTACACGATTTGAAGTTTCATTCTTGCTCTGGTTACTTGCAGTACTGTCAAATTCATCTAGCATTTTCTTGTGTTTAGGGTGGGATTCAGTTAGCTAGACATTTTTTCCCCCTAATGCTGATCCCATGCTCAGCCTCATCTTCTGTGATTTCTCTGTGCCTTGCACACAGCACACATGCACACATGTTCGTTATTTCATGTTCTTTTTGCCCTGGTGAGTGGAGTTAATGTTGGATCCTTGACTCTGTTATTTTTATGAACCCTCCATCTTCAACAAGCACCACGTGCCTAAACCCCAGATGGAAGCATTTTGATGGCTACACATAATTTGGAGAAAAGTAATATTTATTACCTCATTTACTTGCTTTTATTCTCTATCTGACAAATTAATCTCAAACCAACATGAAACAGCTATAATACAGATTCCATATCTCAGATATGGAAAGAGAGAGCCAAAGGAGACAGAGATGGATTGTGGAAAGAAAAACTGAAAAAGCAACTACCATTAAGGTCAGAGCAATTTTATATACTTTTAAAAAAGGCATTTATTTATTTATTTTAGAGAGAGAGAGAGAGCACCCATATGTGAGGGGTGTGGAGGGGCAGAAGGAAAGGGAGAGAGAATCTCAAGCAGACTCCATGCAGAACATAGAGCTTGACACGGGGCTTGATCCCATGACCCTGAGATCATGACCTGAGCTCAGATCAAGAGTCAGACGCTCAACTGACTGAGCCACCCAGGTGTCCCTTTATATACATTTTTAAAATTTTTACTCTTTATTTTTTTTAAAGATTTTATTTATTTATTTGACAGAGAGAGCACAAGCAGGGGGAGCAGCAGGCAGAGGGAGAAGCAGACTCCCAGCTGAGTGGGGAGCCCAATACAGGGCTGGATCCCAGGACCCTGAGATGATGACCTGAGCCGAAGGCAGATGCTTAACTGGCTGAGGCACCCAGGCCTATGTATACATTTTTTTTAATAGCATAAGCAAAAGGAATCTTACTTACATGTCTGTCTTTTTACTACTGTGAAGTTGATAGTATTAAAAATTAAGTTAAGTGGGGGTGCCTGTTGGTTATGTGTCTGACTCTTGGTTTTGGCTCAGGTCATGATCTAGGGTCCTGAGATTGAGGCTCTGGGCTCAGCAGGGAATCTGCTTGAGATTCTCTCTCTCCCTCTGCCACCCCCCACCCTATTCTCTCTCTCTCTCTCTCTCAAATAAATAAATAGGTCTTAAAAAAAAATAAGGTTAAATGTCCAAACATTTACAAACAAATCATCCTGCATTTATCTCACTGTTTTAGAGTATTTATGCCATCCCTGTCTCCAATTTCCCTGGTAGGGACTGGACTGGCAGCCTAGTTTTGTTTTCTCAGATGATAAGTGATTAGAGTCTTGGTGCTAATATTTCTAGGATGATTGAAAAGCCTCTTCAAGTGCTGTTTACCTTGAAGGTTAGAAAGAATATACTAGACCAGAGAAAACAGAGGTCAAACCCATGTTCTTCTTTCCTTTATGAAGAAGGGATTTCTGTGGCCTACATATGCGGAGGGTAAATGACAATTTTAAAATGAACTCAGTAATATCATTGATCACTCAATAAATTGTCTTAACCTCAGGCAAGAAAGGAAATTCCTCAGATATAATTGTCTTCAGCTCCAACCTCAGGCCTTGGGAGACCTTACTAAAGAGAACAGAGCTCTGCGAGAGGTTATGGAAATCTGAAAGGAGGCCACTATCAGCAACAGAAAGCCAAGGTTCCTTCTCTTTCCGAGGAGCACACAGAAGCTTGAAGCTCTGGCTTCACGGAGAGAGTAAGGAACAATCAGCAAGAGACCGGCTCACAACTTCCAGGGCTCACAAAGTAGCAGAATTCTGTACACCAAAGATTTTGGGTCTGATTCCAATGCAGCATAAATGCTGTCTGTGAAGGCTAGCTTTGAGAAATGTGAGAGAAATTTAGTCCAGTGGTCATGTTTTCAAGACAGTGCCAGGAAGGGATGGGAATAAAACCCAGAGAATATTACAGAGGCTAAAAATAAGACAGAAGGCTGCTTGCTATGTGTTATATGCCTGATCAGTAGATACAGAACTTGTAAATTGTGTATCAACTGCATTTGATCCTGAAACTTCATTGTCAACTCTATCACACGCGCTTGTTATCATCGTGGATATGTTTTGTAGTATGGATTCTTTGTTTAGTTTGTTGACGGAAGTTTGCTGAAAAGAATCGAGAGAAGGGAAGAAGATGGGGGGAGCATCAAAAGAGGGAGGGGAGCAAGAATTCCATTAATTACAGCTTAGTGCCACTGTGCACAGGACAGAGAACACACTGCTGCTGGGCATGTACGTTCAGAATGTAGGAAGAGCCTGGATCTAAAGTCAGGCACCATCACTGCACTCGTTTTGAGACCTTCAACTTAAGTAATGTCCAGTAAAGCAGTCATGTCCCCCTGGCATTCTGAGTAACAGACCAGGTACATGTCAGGTCCAACTTTCACCACAGACTTGATGCATAGTTAGGACTGACTAGATGCTATCAAAAACCGGAGTCCAGACGCGTAAGACCTACTTAAGGAATCAGCAACCAGCAAGACGTACTCGGAAGAAGGGAACCAGCCAAGTGCACTCCACATCCTGAGAGAAAAGAATGAAAAGGAGACGTGAGAGATAATAGAGGAAAATCTTGTTTTTTTCAGAGCTTCTAAGTTCAACTTTTATGCTATTTCCCTAGTTAAGTTAAACGTAGTTAAACTATTCCCTAGTGTTCTGAAATGATGAATGTCCTCTTCAGTAGCTTAGCTGGACCCTCCGTGCATTTACCCGCTGCAGTTCTGCCTCTTTCTGAGTTTTTCTCTCAACCCTTTGCCCACAGCACAGAGTTTGGTAATTCGGTCATTTTCTTCCCTCGTATTCAGCTGATTGACAGACAATTCCGAGTTCCATTTCCTGCCTCCGTGCTGAGCGAAACAGGAAGTATACTGACGCTTTAGCACCATTGTCCCCAGAAGTGTTTGTCATCAGATTAGACCTAATGGCCCCACATATTCTCATTTCTGCATCTTTCACAGCCAGCAATATTTGAGGACAAAAATAGCAAAAACAACAACTGACATGGATGAAAGTAACTGAATTTGGGCTTGGAGAAACTGCAGAGTCAATTGTGGCTAGGAAGCTAAGATGAGAGAGAGAGCGCGTGTGCAAGAGTGAGAGCACGAGTGTGCATGTGTGTGTGCACATGGGTGCACACAGGTTTATAAATTTTCTAAGGCAAGTGACTCGGTTGTGCAAAACACAAACTGGCAGCAGAAATCACCTCCTCAGCCCCTCAGAGATCGCTTTGGTAGCAATGTGTAACACTGAAAGGTACTCCTGGAGAATTGGGAACCTACTGGCAGTACGTGTGGGCAGCCACCCCACTTCTGTGTGACCCTCAGATGCTGAGCAATTAGGATTTCTATTCTGGGAGAGTATTCAAAGATGTACCTTTCCTGCAAGGGGCTGACCTGCATCTGTCTCTCAGTTATACTGGAAGAATGAGTAGCAATATATCACCTCATGGGTTATGGTGGTGAATGTAATTTCAAGCTACAAAATTATTTTGTTAAATACACATCTTGTCCAGGGTCAGGGTGGCTAGGGGTAAAATGGAGATGGAGCTGGATCAGGGAGATGGGGAGAGAGGGAGACCTTGTGTAGGAGCGTTTCCTGCAGCATGGCAGCGGGGTCCCCTCTCAGGGTCTCCTGTGTCCCCTCTTTTTGATTTGCCTTTTTATTAGGCTCACATAAAAGTAGGCTTTGCTTATTACTATGCTTCTAAAGATAATTATCTGACCATCTTATCTTTATATTCTGGGTTCCCCCCAGAATATGGATGTCTAATAGGAAGTAACTAAAAGTTTTTGTAAATGTCAAATAAAAAAGGTATAATTGACTTTCAAGAATTGATCATTACTGGTTTCTCACTTTTGCGGTCTGTTTACTTCTTCATTTCCTTGACATTCATGTTTGCATTAATCTTGACATCACTGCATCCTCTATTTCCGAAGAGCTTCCCCCATCATCATGCCAAGCTCCAGTTGTCCTATACTGGCGGCCGCCTGTCTTCCAAAGTTAACACTACACCACTTCACCTTTATGAAGGACCTACATTAGCGCCTATGCCCAGGAACTGAAAGAAATCTGAATTTTTGCTTTTAGTAAAAAAGGAAACAAAACAAAACTAGCATTGAGTGTTGGGTCTGCAGAAAGCTCTTCTGGGCCAGGGCACACCCTGGGGCCATGGAAGTGCCCCCTGCCCCCAGCTCCTCCACCAGAACCACACTCTGCATCACAAGCATCCATCTACCAGGGCTCTGAGCTTCACCTGAGCTGTGACTTTCCTCAACTCATTGTGTGGATCCATTAGCCAGATGTGTCCTCGCCTATCAGAAATGCCTAAGAAAGTTATGTTTTAGGTCTGGGAATGCTCAAAAATTTCTCCATATAAATTATCACCTCTTCACTCACACCATTTCAGCTTATAAAAGTTTTCACAGGAATGCTCCACTTTCAGAAAGTGGGGGAAATCTGTGTCTATTATTTCCTTCAGGCCTGGCTTCCACAATAGAATGCCCTTGTTGTTATGGGTGTGCATTATGAAATGTACAAGAGTGCACCCTGAATGCTTCCCCCGCACTCCCCGGGATACAGGCTCGGGCTGCGCTCACCCTCGCACCTGCTGGCCTGGCTCCTCCCAGGACCCACTTTGCCCCTCCTGCTCCTGCCCTTTTCTCCAGAGGGCATTCTTATTAAGTCACCTGCATAGGTATTTCCATCTCAAGCTTATCACCCCGTTACCTGACCTCAGTCCGTAACTCTGGAGAGCCTGGAGATGGCACCTGGGGCTCATATTTCTTTCCTCATGTATAGCATATGTGGTTAACTGAAACCCCAAAGGGCTGCAGCTGCCCCTTTACTGCCCGGGAATAACAGCGAGGTCTGAGCATGTCAGGCCTGAGGACAGCATCCTGACCGCACCCTGGCTGACTGGTGTTAGAGGAAAACACTGACCCTGAGAAACAGTCTTACTTGGGAGATTTTAAAATGTAAAAATGTGCGCATCTCAGAATTGAAGAAATAGGATACTTAACTTTCTAGGACTCAATTTCCTTATCTGTAATTTGGGAATAATGATAGCTTCTAGCTCAAATTGTTAGAAATATTGCATTAATAACATATGTAAAGCCATACAGTATGTAGGCTGCAGCACTTCAAAAAAGACATGTGTTTTACTTGTAGTAGTCAAATTATTATATGTGAATTTACTGAAATTTGGTTTAATATTCATTCCTTACCCAGCATGGAATAAATGGTTTTCTTTAAATTTACTCCAAATTCCAATATATTTGTACCCATTTCCCTAATACCATCTTTTATTCTACTTCAAATTGTGATGGGACCATTTTAAAAGAAGTAAAATTTGTTGAGGTCCTAGTTCTGGGTAAAGAAATAAGGATTCAGGGAGCATCTGGGTGGCTCAGTGGGTTAAGCCTCTGCCTTTGGCTCAGGTCAAGATATCAGGGTCCTGGGATCGAACCCCGCATCAGGCTCTCTGCTCCGCAGGGAGCCTGCTTCCCCCCTCTCTGCCTGCCTCTCTGCCTACTTGTGATCTCTCTCTCTGTCAAATAAATAAATAAATAAATAAATAATCTTTAAAAAAAAAGAAATAAGGATTCAGGCAGTAGTTACATCTGACACACACGTTTTACCACCTCGCCTCCTGGATTAGAAATGTCAGTGTTTCCAATAGGATTCGGAGTCTCATTAAAATTTGGGAGCACTGTCCACCTTGCTTACCGCAACGACAACCCAGAGAAGAAGGCAGGTGTCCAAATGGGAGCCTCTTTTGGAAAACCTAAGAACCTTCCTTCTCCTGAGATACAATTTCTCACATTCATAGTCTTGTCTTCCTTACCATAGGTGCCAACAGCATTTCTGTTTAAAATTAACATGCAAATTGTACTCATAGGTGTTTACCCAAAGGATACAAAAATACTAATTCAAAGGGATACATGCATCCCGATGTGTATGGCAGCATTATCTATAACAGCCAAACTACAGAACAGCCCATGTCCGCTAATTGATGAATGGATAAAGTTGAGGTGCTCTATATATACTTATATAGGGAGATACAAAGATATAGATATAGATATAGATATAGATATAGATATAGATATAGATATATAATGGAATATTACTCAGCCATCAAGAAGAAAGAAATCGTGCCATTTGCAACAATGGGGATGGAGCTAGAGTATTATTCTAGGTGAAATAAGTCAGTCAGTGAAAGACAAGGACAGTATGATTTCACTTATATGTGGAATTTAAGAAAAAAACAGATGAACGTAGGGAATAAAAAGGAGAGAGGCAAACCAGAAAACAGACTCTAATCTATAGAGAATATACTGATGCTTACTAGAGGGGTAGAGATGGGGGTTTGGGGGAAATGGGAGATGGGGATGAAGGAGGGCACCTGTGATGAGCACCAGGTGATACATGGAAGTGCTGAATCACTATATTGTACACCTGACACTAATATTACACTGTATGTTAACTAACAGGAATTAAAATTAAAAACTGAATAAAAAGAAATAAATGAGGGACGCCTGGG
>PISX010020487.1:0-35686 GCA_004024625.1 Mellivora capensis | reverse complement strand
TTTTAAAAGTTTAATAATTTTTCTTTCTCAGGTAAATATTTAAACTCTATGGAATTGATTTTTTGTGTGTGTAAGGGTCCAATTTCATTTTTTGTTCAGTGATGAATCAATTGTTCTAATGCCTTTTATTAAACAATCTGTCATTGCCCCTGCCCTAAACTAATCTGCAATGCCAATTTTCTCATATATCATGTTTCCGCATTAAATAGATTTATTTCTAGACTCTTGCTGTTCTCCTGGGCTATTTACCCCTAAGACAATACAAAACTGATAATTGCTATGGCTTTATAATTTTTTTTTACTACCCTGTAGGGAAACATTCCCTAATTTCCCTTGTGGAAAACAGGAAACTTTATGATATTGATTTCTTTCATCCATGATCATGGTACGGTTTTCATTTATTTACATATTTTAATACCGTTCAATAAGAGTTTGTCATTTTATCCTCAAAAATCTTTTGTATCTTTATTACTGAATAGTTTATATATTTTTTGATATTATGAAAGTATATTTAATGTTATATTTCTAGTTATATTTTGCTGCTATGTAGAAATGGTAAACACAGTAACTCAGTAGGACTTTTTAAACATCTATATACATTGTAAAATATAGTTGTCAAATAATGACAATTTTGTCTCCTACTTTGTTGAAATTCATCAAATGCTTTTACTATAGTATTGAGATGATCATATAATGTTTTCTCTTATCTGTTAATGTAATGAATTACATTTATTGGCTTTCCAATGTTAAGCCAATCTTGAATTTCTGGGCTAAATACAATTTGGTCATGAAAATGTTCTCTAACTATGTCTGCATTTGGTTGGCTGAATAGTACTTCTTCCTTTATGTTCATAAGAGACACTGAGCTATAACTTTTCCCTTCTCTGTGATCATTGATGGATCTCATATCCACATTGTGTCAGCCTCAACAAATACAAAGGGGAATGTCTTTCTTTCTCTACTCTGAGAATAGTTTGTGTAAGATTAGAATAATTTATCTCCTGAATATTAGATAGAATGTCAGTAAAACCAACAAAAATAAATAAATTCTGGTTTGGTTTCGCGGGTTATGTGACTCTTCAGTTTTCTTATTTATTTGTGAATCAACTTTGAGAAGTTAGAGTTGTTTAGGAATTTGCCTATCTCATCTTAGTTTCCAAGTTTTTTCTGGTATGAAGTTGATCTTAATACAGACTTTTTATTTCTTCATTTCCACTTAATGTGTAGTAACTGCCGCGTGTTTCCTTCTTAGAATCACTCATTTGTAATCTTTGTTCTCTGATTATTCTTCCCATTGTTTTGCCTATTTTGAAGTAACTTATCTTTCTTAACGAACTGACATTTGATTTGCTCTACTCTTTATAGTAGCTTTTTCCTCCTCCACATCATTGATTTCTACTTTTATCACTGTTGTTTCTCTCTGTCCAATATTTTAAGGTTTTCTTGTATTCTGTGTCTAACTAAATATATTGAATACTTAATTCACTAATTTTCAGCTTTCTTACCTTTTTTTAAAGACTTATTTATTATTTTAGAGAGGGGGAGGGGCAGAGGGAAAGAGAGAGGGAGAATCCTTTATTTTTTAAATTATTTTTATTATGTTATGTTAGTCACCATACAATAATGTCATTAATTTTTGATGTAGTGTTCCATGATTCATTGTTTACGTTTAACACCAAGTGCTCCATGCAGTCTGCACTCTCTTTAATACCCATTCTCCCACCCCCTCCCCTCTAAAACCCTCAGTTTGTTTCTCAGAGTCCACAGTCTCTCATGGTTTGTCTCCCCCTCTGATTCCCACCCCCTTCGTTTTCCCCTTCCTTCTCTTAATGCGCTACATGCTATTTCTTATGTTCCACAAGTAAGTGAAACCATATGATAATTGACTTTGAGAGAGGAAGAACCTTAAGCAGGCTTCATGCTCAGTGCGGAGCCTGATGCGGGGCTCAATCTCACCACCCCGAGATCATGACCTGACCTGAAATCAAGAGTTGGCTGCTTCACCAACTGAGCCACCCAGGTGTCCCATCTGCTGTCCTTACTAATGGAAGCATTTCAGGCTATAAATTCTCCTCTAAGTAACACATTAGCTGCATACCACAAGTTTTGATATATACTCTTTCAACTACTGTTCTGTTACAAATATTTCCTAATTTCCATTGTTTCTTTTTCAAAAAGAAACCAGGAGTTTCTTACTGATTTTAAACTTCCAAACACTTAGAGTTTTTAAGTTCTTTTGGTATTAGTCTCTAACTATATGCATTGTGATCAGAAAATAAGCTCTGCTTGACACTAATTCTTTGAAATGTATTGAGGTTCTCTTTACGGCCTTGCACATCATTAATTTTTATGAATATGCCACATGTACTGGAGAATAATGTGTGTTCTGGAGTTTTGGGATATAATGTTCCTGCTAGTCCTAAATAATTCATTGTGCTGTTTAAATTTCATCTATCCTTACTCAATTTTGGCTGCTTATTCTATCAATTATTGAGTACCTATGTTAAATACCCCCATTTTGATAGTGGATTGTTAATATCCAGTTTTAGGATAATGATAGATTTTCAAATAAACCCTTGAGTAAGCAGATGCATATATGAGTCTGGAGTTCAGAGAAGTCCAAGGTGGAAATGCAAATCTAGGTATTTTGCATGGAGGTAATCTTTCTAGGAAGAGAATAGATGAGATCACACAAAGAACGGAAATGAGAAAGAAGATTAGAGGTCTGAGGTTTGGGCCATGGGGCACTCTAGTGTTTACAGGCTGTGGAGATGGGGGGGGTTGGAGGAAGGAATAGACAGAGTGACTGAAAAAAAAAAAAGGGTATTCTCTATAGTGGTAGAGAAACATATGGTGAACTAGGAGATGAAGACGTTTGCAAAGTGTTTAATGTTTGATAATTAATAATCCATCATGTTTGGCCTGTAAGAAAGGTGAATTTCCTATCTCATTCTTCCCTCCTATACACATACACACACAGGTTGTTTCTGGTCTGGAGGAAGATGGCTGCCGTAGATAGTCCTTCATGGGGAGATTAAAATTAATAGTTAAGTGAAGGAGCCGTCTTGTTGGAAGCTTTGGGAATATCATCATAACAAGCCCTCAGTTCTAACCATCAGGACTGTCCCTAGAAGGGTAAAGGACTTCAGATAACTCAATCAGAACAAGGGGGATAAGGGAAATACTGCTCTGAGACCTGGGTCAGAGAGGCCCCTTCCCTGTGTCCTGCAGTTTGATAGACAATTAACTCTGGCCCTTCTCGGTCCATGCTCCCTGACTGGGGTAGAGTGCCAGGGGCAAAGTAACAGGCCCACTAGGAACCTGCACCTTTCCCCATTCCAACTTCTAGGCCACATCCTTGGTACCAATGATTCATGGCTCAAGTCCATCACTAAGGCATATGGAGAATTATTCCTGGAATCTGTCCTCCTGGGAGTGGACCACACCTCAGATGACATCCTTGTAGGCCCTGGGTGAGCTAATGTGTGGTTGGGGGGGGCGGGCAGGGGCTGTAACATAGCTCAGCAAGTGGACAGACGTTTCCAGATATATTTGAACATCCTACAGTGTGGGATGTAATCAGGTGTGGGAAGAGTGGCAGTGGATTTCTTCAAACCACCAGATTTTAGCCTGAAACTTGGAAGATTCCAGGAACTCTTAAACTCAAAACTTATCTTCCACAGGTTATTATGAAGATATATTTGTCAGGGGAGAAATGTAGATCAGTCTTCATTTAATATTTGGTTAGATTGATTTATAAATTACAAATATTTAAACATACTGTATATCTTGCTGTGGGTCCTATGAGTGCTAAGGACAGAATGTAGGAAGTAGAACCTATTAAGGTTGGTGTGGGTAAAAAGTTATGTCATAAAATAACACATGTACTGTAAAATAAAAGTCATGAAAAATGCTTTAGGTGTCCCTTTTAGTATGACACAGCACCTTGTTGCAGCCCTTCCCAACACAACCTCCAAGCAACACCCTAACTGCCAAATCCCTATCAGCCAGGGTTCCCCATCTCTCTACAATTCTCCTCCCAATTAATTTCTCTTCCCTCGAAAGGCTGTGCGCCTTTCCACCCTCCTGTATTTCTCTTGTCCTCTTACTGAGCTGAACTGTGCCATCTTACCAGCTCCCTTTGCTCTGCATATAGTAAAACTCTACTTGTCTTTCCAGTCCTCGTACAAAGCCCAACCACGGTGATTTCTAATCATCCGTTTACTCTTCTGTGTCTCCCAGTAGCATTTGAGCCCCTGAGGTCAGGGAGAATATCTGATTCATCCTTGTTTCTCTAGGCCTCCGCCAGAATCCTACACATGCAAGGCATTCACTGAGTGTCTTTGGGATAAATGAATAAATTCCCCGAGCCTTATAGTATACATATCTAGCATGACGGGTTTAGTCCTGGATGATATACTGAATATATCAGCAGGAGGGCTGTTTCCCCTCTGTACAGTTTTTCTTACCAACTGATTTAAAATTCTAAAAAGGATACTGTAGTTATCTTTCTATGAATCTTTTGGAGTAACTAGCGTAGTCGTGAGATCGCAGTTGGTTCCCGGTAATACCTCGTTAAGTTAATTAGAGAAAAAAAGATATGAAGAAAATTATTTAGGATAAAAGTGAAGATACGTACTTCTAAAATGGTAGTAAAAAATGTCTCATGTCCCCACATGTGTTTTGGTAAGGGGGAGAGGGAAGGAGAGAAAAAATTGGAGAAGATTAGAAATTATCCCCAGATCCTACAGTGAGAATTTCATTTCTATTTTTTCCTTCTCTATCACTGTCCTTATTTTTAGGATTCACAGTGATCTTTGAGGAGATTCTCCACTGTCACTGAACCCTTTCCTCGTAGTGCAGGCTCTCATATTGCTTGACATATTGCATATTTCTATCTAATAGATACAACTTGTAAACACCTTCCGAAGGATCATTCCAAATCTTGAAAAAAATAATGCTAGCAGTTTTGACTTTGTATCATCCCCTAGACCAATAACGGAGCTTTAAAACCCCTTCTATTAATTCACATCGGTCTCTGGAATACTTTTTTTTCTGAACATTAGCACAGCAGTGAATTACTTTCATCACGACTTTAATTAAGATTTTTTAAAAAAACATAATCACAGATAATACAGTTAAGATGGCTAAAAAGAGTCAGTATCAAGCCAAAAGCCACACTATGATTAGGCAATATATCAGGACAACACCTTTTCTCACAATTCAAGTCAAATAAAAATGAGGAATAGAGAGTGAGGCGGCTGCTGAGACTGGAAATCTATAGTCATGCCCTCATTTGCATGGGGGAGGGGAGGGCGGGGCGGAGCAGGAGGCAAGCCAGAAACAGAGGGAGTAAAAAGTAGATCTGGTAGCAAGAGCAAGCAATTGGATTTGCATGCATTTTTTTTTTCAAACGGTTTACTTTTGGTGGTTCAAAAAATAGTCCAAAATCATCATCTTTATATACATTCCTCTTATTCTCCTTCTGTTGTCTAGTGAAGTAAATATACACGCATACACTACAATTATGATATACCAAACTTTTCAATTGCTTCCTATCCTCTTGTTTTGTTTTGTTTTTGCTTTTTAAACTTTTATTTTAATTCTAGTTAGTTCGCACTCAGTGTAATATTAGTTTCAGGTGTACAATATAGTGGTTCAACACTTCCACATACCACGTGGTGTTCACCATGACAAGGGCACTCAAAAATATGGAATGCTTCACGGGTTCAAATGTCATCCTCACACGTTTATTAGGTTACAGCAAACAGGGTCAATCTTGAAAGAAATTTAATAAGGAAACAGAAAACTCTACTCCTATGACTTAAAAAAATGACCCTATCACCAAACTCACAAATGCAATAGTAATTACGCACACACCCATAACCAGAGTGGGACCAACAGAACTTGTAAAAGAAAAAAAATACACCAGCTTTCAACTATCACACACAAAAACTTTACACAGAATTGACATATGAGTTAAGTCTTGGAGGACAAATTTAAATTCCCAGGAAAAAGACTTTTTGGCAACTGACAGATTAAATGTTCTTATTACTCCAGAGGGCTATATAGGCAGAACTATGAGAGAAGAAGACTTTAGGTCACTGGCAGGCATATCTAACCAGCAGAACAGACAAGGATGAAATAAGCCTTTTCTGAGGCTAGTGAACTCCTCATGCTTTTATTCAAGCGAAAACTCAACTGAAGGTTGGATAATGTAATGGGTAATCACACATCCTGGAGACAGATTGCCTGGGTGCCTGGGTTGAAATCCCAGGTCTGCCTCTTTTACAAGTTGTGTCTTTTTGTGCCTCAGTGTAAAACGAATATAAAAGCAATGCCTGCCCCATATGGGTGTTATGCAGATTAAGTAATTAACACATGTAAAACACATTAGTGCTATGTAAGCTTTAGACATCATTAATGGTAGTATTTCTTGGAGGGATTATTGTAGAGGAACTCGTGCTTTGGTTGGGTTGGATGAGGTAATCAAAGAGGGATCTGCCTCTTCTGAGATCCTTTGATCCTATGTTTCTCTATTCCCCGACGTCCAGGGATTGAAATTGCTGATCAACTGAGCATGAGCTGAAGCACCTTTGAAAAACAAAACAAAACTATAACAACAAAAACCCATGTTTCTCTTAAAAATATCTTCATCATCCTTTTTAAGATAACAATGAATAGCCCGTGTGAACAACTATTCATATAATAATTTTATAACTCCCAAAAGAAAATAGCTCCCCTCAAACCAGCACAGATAGGCAGAAAGGAGCGGGGGATGGGAATCAAAATTAAATTCCTTACAGAAGAAACCAGTCTATAAATGATTTTAGAGTGTGATGTAGACAAAATGAAAGATGATTGTTTGGGGCCATGAAGAATATGTTCCCTTGCTGTGAAGAGCAAGCTTCGGTGGGGGTCAGCAGGGCAGCGCTACAGGGGTCCACACCTTGAGGGAATGCCCCGATTCCCTATTGCAAACAGCTTCTTCACTGTTCTCCTCTACCTCAGTCTCCCTGTCCCCCATCCATCGTGTGCTCCTGTCTCAGTGTTCCTTCTAAAACGCTAATTCACCCCTGCCTCACACCTCACAGGGGCTTTCCATCCAACCACAGTATGACATACGAATTCCTGGTCTCGTGACTCATCATCAACCATAGCAAAGTTTCAGCTGTTTCCCATGCATGAGGTTTGTTTACATGCAGCTTCCTGAGCTTCCCCCAGATATATTAAAATCAGAGTCTCCACAGCTGCACACCGAGGTGAAGCAACTCAACCCAACTCTCTATCCTCATTCGGACTGGCTGCCATGACAGAAGCGTCTTTTTTTTTTTTCATTGCATTTTAAGTGGAATAATGCTCACATCTACCTTCCCTCTCAACGGTGGCAGCAGCAGCAGCAGCAGCAGCAGCAGCAGCAAGCACTTAACAGAGCTCTGATTGAGGCAAATAGCCAAAGTCAGCTTAGTCCTTTTCTCTGGCACTGTGTCTTCCAGCTGAACCGGAGATATAACTCACGGTAGCAAACCTGAAACTGCAACTCTTGACAGATTAATTCCATAACAAAAATCAATCATGGCACTTGTTGCCGGCATGCATAATATTTTGAGTTTCCTGTCGAGCACCACTGAGAAGCAGACCTCCTTGACCTTGACTACATTAAACGAATGCGCTGATACAGTAATGTAATCAGCTGATCACCACATGCACCATCATCCCAGGTCTGTATAACAGTGATCAGCATTGAGCTCTTGTTTCCTGTGGCGCTTCCTAACCCAATCAAATTGCCGTCCTTACTAGCAGAATGTCTCTTCTAGACAAAAATAATAGTTGCAGCAACTCCTCAGAAGGTCTTATTTTTCGACTGGTCACCTCAGGCGATATGTCAGCTGATTTGCCTGCTAGCTTTTCCCTGAGCAAGGATCAGCCAGCCAAACCGGGGGTGGGGGAGCGGGGAATGTGGAGGGGCACACACAACAAATCCCACTCTGGCCACAGATAGAATACCCTCCTGTTCAGGAAAACCCTTGTTCACCCCTCTGGCCAAAGAGGCTAGACAGGAAAGGAAGCATGAACAGGTGTCTGGGTGAGCTCATCACCTATATAATGAGCAAACTGAAAGGGTTGGAGCCATGGGGGTGCAAGGTGGATGGAATGGAGAGAAGAAAAGGAACTTCTTCTTTTTAACATTAGAGGGACTAGATTACACCTGACAATGTGAATTGCATTTGGGGCAGAAGAACCGTTTGGAAAAGAGCCATTGACAATCCCTCTGGGTTGCTCAGCATGGCATGGGTCAGGATGGGGGAAGATTTTCACAGCTGATGTCACCTGACAGGCAGAGCTTCTGAGTAGCCTAGGGTGAATTTCCCAGAAACCAGGACCACTGTTGCTGATTTGCCCCATTTGGTTACATACAGCTAAAACAAGTGATACTTGGGCTGCTGGGGAAGTGGAGATGATGTGGCCACCATCCCCAGCATCCGATGCCTATAGAGAAGTCTCGTGCGTCGTGTTTAACGAGAAGCATCCTTGCATGAGTATTTCACTCATGCAAAGATGCTTTAGATACCTTCAAGCCAAATGGAGATATTTCATCCTCAAAGCTCTCAATTTACCTTTTTTAATAAAATGATCCTGTGGCAAAAGGGAAGAGCTAATTAAGCATTTCATTATCTGACTGGTATAATGAACCACAAAGTGGCAGTGAAAAAAATCAGCATTGGGAAACATCTGTCCCACTCTAATGTTGAGAATGTCACAGCCTAGGACAGCATCTGCAGATGGAGGTTTTGAAAAATTGAAATAGAAGAATCTTCAAATAGCATGTTATAGAAATACCTCCAGGGAATAAACTCCAGGTAAAGTTTGCTCTTCAAACCTGCACATAGAATTTACTGTTCTTAGAAGTGATGGTGTATCTGTACAAAGGAAATCATGTTCATGTCGGCAGTGATTTAATGAATACAAGGAAATTATACTAGAATTTACTGTGTATTGTCTCTTTCATGCTCAAGGCTTTCCAACGTGTTTTACTAACAAGCAATTAAAATGCCTAGAGACCAGGGATGGTGGGCAATGGTAAAATGTCTACTCTTACCCTGGTAGCTTACAAATTGCCTAGAATAGCTCCTTGGTCGCTGAGGAATGTTGATTGGGGATGTCACAGCTGTCCTTGCAATTGTTTAAACAGGCGATGAGATCTGGGGTTCTCCCTAGTTAGTGGAATTTAAGGGAGAACTCCATTTGTAGCCTCTTCCATTAATACTGTAGTAAATCAGTATGCACACAGGGCTAGGCATTTATCCTGAAAATGTACTGCCAAAAATCACATCACTCAAAAGTATCTAAGCAAATAAAAGCACTTGGATTAATAAATTTTAATGTAAAATTAATAGATCACTAGTGTTGAAATATAGAAAATACAGATAAGCAAAAAGAAGAAATAAGAACAATTTATAATCTCACCCCAGGAAGAGTTAATTGGCACAATGCCTGGTACATACTAAGTGCTTCAGAAATACTTCTTAAATAAATATTTCCTTCTAGTCCTTTAAAATGCAAATGTATACACTGTTTAAATAAAAATTGGATCATATTGTACTTACTTTTCTGAAACCTAATTGTAAAAATTTTAGCATTGGATTGTATATAGTTTTCCAAGTCATTAAATATTCTAGCAGTTTAAACGACTGGTTAGTATTACATTTTGGGAAAGATTTGGGGTAAAAATTAGGCAACATTTAATAACATATTCTCATTCTTTCATCCATTCAATAAATAATTTTTTGAGCATTTACTATGTAATGCCTTTAGTCTAGACATGTGAATACAACAGGGAACAGATAAAACTCTTGCCTTCAAGGAACTTAAACTGTAGTTGAGGAAGACAGGCCACCAAATTGAGAATAATAACTAAATGTTTGAAGATGGTAAGAGCCATGGAAGAGAATAAAGCCGGAAAAATTGGATAGAGAAAATCTGGAAAGTAGTGGAAGAGTAGGAATTTTTTTAAAGAGTAGTTAATTTTAAAAGGTGTAATTTAAATAAAGTCTTGAAGAAGGAAAAGGATTTGGTCACAGGAATATTTTAAGGAAAGTGCTTCTGGCAGAGGAAACAACCAATGCAAAGGCCTTACAGTTGGAATGTAACTGACATGCTCAAGGATCAGCAAGGTGGTTGGAGCAGGAACAGAAGAAAGAGTAGAGGTTGGAGATGGTAGATGGTTGGAGAAGCACAGAGGGAAGAACAAGAGTTTTGGCTTCTTCTCTAAGGGAAACTGGGAGCCCCTGCAGTGTTTTGAGCAGAGAAATGACACAATGTGCCTTCTATTTTTATAGGATCTTCCTGAATGCTGTGTCAAGAATAGAATGTACGGGAAAATGTGTGAAAGGCTACTGCAGTGAAGCAAGCAACAGTGGTGATGGCTCAAACCAGAATAGGACTGTGAAGGTGGTAAGAAGTTTACTTCCAAATGGATTTTGAAGGCAGTGCCAATAGTATATATTGATGGGTGGGATGTAGTGTGCAAGAGAAAAAGAAGCATGGAAAGTAAGTCAAGGCATCTGGCTGAGCAGCTGGAAAGGGTAGAGTTGCTTTGTATGAAGATGGGAAGACTATAGGCAGAGCAGATTTCAGGAGGCAGAGATCAGGATTCAGTTGGGGGCATGTTAAATTTGAGATGTTTATTAAACACCCAAGTGGGGATGTTGAGGATATAGTTGGATTTAAGAGCCTGGAATTCAGGGGGAGTCCAAGAAACAAGAGTCCGGCTAGAGATAAATTTGGGGGGTCATGGACATAAAATTAGCTTTGAAGTCAAGGAACTGGTAAGATCACGTATGTGTAAGTGTGGGACAAAAGAGAATCCAAAGTGCCGAGGCATTCCAACATTGCCATGTCCACCATGGGAAGATGAAGACCTAGTGAAAAAGACTTAATGGTAGCCCCCAGTGGGTGGGGAGGAAAGTCAAGTGTGTGGGTCCTGGAAGCCATAAAGAAGGTGTATCAAGGAAGAAGGTGTGATGATGTCAACTGCTGTTAATGGGATCACTGGTACTGGTCAAGATCTTCGTGTGAGATAGGAAATGGCACCCGCTACATGGAGAAGTGCTCTTACAGAGCCGCAGTTCAGCAAGTACAAGGTGGACTAAACTCACATCCACCCGTCCCCTTTTCCAGGCCTTGTGCAGGCACAAGCTGCACAACCGTCATAGTAACCCTCACTGCTGATGGGAAAAGAATTAATCACTGAATTTAGCAACATAGATGCCACGAATGTCCTTGGCAGGAGGAATTTTGGAGGAGTGGTGGTCACAAAAACATCAATGTTAAGAGTTTAAGAGAGAATGAGAACAGAGGCATTGAGACAGTGAATACAGATGGCTCTACATGGGGGAGATTTGCTACAAAGAGAAGGCAAGCAGCCGCTGGTGGAGGATATCGGGTTAGAGCACTGGAAGAAACAGCTACTGGGAGCAAGGCACAACATCATTCTCCTGCCTTGATCACTGTGGTGGTCTTTCACTGTTTGCTTACATACACTCCTGCATCCTACAGTCTTCTCTCCAAATACCCCTAGTGTGATCTTCTTAAATCATCAATTAAGTAATGTCATAATCCCTTCCCATCACACTTCAAATGAAATCCCATCTTGACCATGACCTGTAAGATCTTGCCGGCCTAACTCTGCCCCCTAATTTCTTACCCTTTGTCCCCTCAAATATGCAGGTCCAGCCATGCTGGCCTGTTTCTTCCTCCAACATTCAAAGCATTCTCCCAGCTCAGGCTCTGCACTTGCTGTTCCTTCTACCTGGAACTCTCAGCCCCATATTTTCACAGGCCTCACTTCCACATCTCACTCAGGTCTCCACCCAAACACTGCTTCGCCCTGACATGAATGGTCTCCCCATCACAAGCTGTTACAGTGCTGTTGGATTTTTCATAGCGCGAATCACTACCTAACTTCATGTAATTCCTTATTACTGTTTGTCTTCCCTCAAACATGCAAGTTCCATGTAGACAGAGATGTTGTCTCATTTAATTCACATCTTTACCCCCAGCCAGTACAATGATGTCTGGCACGTAGCAGATGCTTAATAAGTATGTTATGTACATGAGTAATTGAAAAAAATACTACTATTGACACTATGAACACTTTAATGATTTTTAACATATTGACATTAAGGGTCATGGGTTGGAGTTGTGTTGGCCTTGACAGATGGGCAGAGAGGAGCTCCAGGGTATACCCTTCCTTCCAGCACACATAGGCATGTGCCTTGAAGATAGGCAAAGGAGTTGGTTCAACCTAATTGTACTGTTTAGGATTTTAACGTAATGGGAAAAGTTTGGTGGAAAATAAAATCAGAGGTGTCCTCTGTTGTGGTGGAGAGAACATTGGATATGCATCACAAGGGCTGGATTCAAGTCTCCACCCCATGTGCCTGTGCTGTGTGCTTTCTGCAAGTCACTGGATCTCTCTGTGCCTTTGATCCCTAAATTTAAATTTGTGAGAAATAATACCTCCTTCACTTCCCTCACCTCCTTGCTCGAGGGCCAAATGAGATACTTGGGATGGTGCTAAACAAATGCGCATAAATATTTTCTCTGGATGAAAAGAAAGTGTTTGAAGTGAATCTAGGCAGGGTGGCGGGGAGAAGGCAGAGTTCTGCTGTGGCATATGCACCATCTGGCACTTTAAAATGTGTCCCTCAGGAAGAAAAATGAGACTGTTGTTGAGACTGCAGTAAAGAATCATTCCAAAAGTGATATTTTCAACTCTAATAAGTCTGTGATCAAACAATCAGTTTCTGGGGGTAAAGGCCACTACTTTCCACCAACTGACCTGGAAGCATGTACCGTATATTTAATGTCAGGAGTGTGCCAGCATAAGCAGTTTCTGCTGCTAAAGAATGGAAAACACAATCTTGTGGCATGAGAGACTAGACACCCACATCTAGCTGGAAACTGGAAGAGAAACATGCCTCCACAGACCTCTAGATGCGCTGCCGGGCAAATGCCAGCCTGTCCCTGGAGTGACCAGAGGTGGTATTTGAAATGCAGCATCTGTGTACGGCATAGTTGCAAAGAAAGAGGAGCTGCCTGGAGGTATGTGAAAGCCAGGGGAGTCGGCATAGCTCAGGGCTCTCGTGGCCGTTCCCTCTGCCTTCCCACGGCAGCATTTTCCTCCTACTCTTCTTACCTGCTCCTGTTCCCTCTTCACCATCAACTTCCGCCACTTACTCATGGTCTGTGCCTGACGCACTGGGGTCACCCTGAACCTGGATCATTCCATGTGCCGTGGCCCAGAAAACTAAAACAGCCTCTTAGTTTCCCAGGTCCAAATATTTCTAGAGAGCTCTTTTTGGCCCAGCTCACCTAAACACTTTGAGTCTGGCCACATAAATCTTGGGTCCCTGCTCTCTTTATTTTGGACTGCCCTTGAGAAGGGTGCTCATCCCGGACTAGAGCTGTGTCAGGCGGTATAGAACGTGGCTCTGTGCATTGGCAGAGACTGTGGGCTTGGACGGATACCCTGAGAAATGATGAGGTGGCCCAGACATTTTAAGTGATACCTTGTTTAGGCGAGGACCTATGTGTGTGGGTTGCCCCCACAGTCTCTTCGAGAACCTATGTTTATTCAAAAAGCAGAAAGCTGTTAACTCAAAGAGACAGGTTCAGTAGGTTACCAAATCTACTTGAAATCTTCCTTCTTGTCTATCAATCTAAAATATTTTATGTCAGGCTTATTAATTTTCAATGCTAACAAACTGGTTTCTAATGTGCCAGAAAAGGGTCTGGACAATAAGTCCCATTAAGTTGTAAGAGCTGTTTGACTACACACACTTTTCTCATATTAGGCTTGGGCTGTCCACACTATGCAGCTAAACTGGGAATCCTACCATGCTGTACCCTTCCTCTGATGCCCACCCACCCAACTCTGATTCACGTCTCCAAGAGGTTCTTCCTTGTTCCTAGCAGTGAGAAATGGACATCACACTATGACCTCCTATTCCCAGGAACTTGCTTTTGACTCTGTAGACGACCAATATTTGGCAAACAATACAACCGGGGAAATGCTGTAACACTTCCACCTGCCAGACTGAAAATAGAGGCTGCCTTGGACAGATGGAGGAGATCAGGACTCTCTGCTCTGACCATCAATGCTCCTGATACCATCCTTCTATAAAAATGAATTTTTATGTCATCGTCATAGAGATGGAAGCTGGAAATGCTCTCCTCTTGGCTCTTAGCTACCAGCACTGCCTGAGTGTGCAGCTGGTCCAGGGCTTGGGCAATTATGTGGCCTCTTGAGAAATTTTCTTGGAACAAGGGTGGAGCTGGAAACTCCACATCCCAGAATCTGAAGTGCAGTGAAGCTCTAATGCCCCAACACTTCCACATACCATTAACAGCCAGAGAATTGTCTTTGGGGATTTTCTTGAAGAGGGGGCTTCTAGAGATTCCTTGGTCATGTCCTGTAACCAGCCCAGTGGCCACTTATTTAAAAAAAAAAAAAAGAATGAGGAGCCTTGGCTCTGCTCAGTTCATGGGGCTGATTGTGTAAGGTTGTTGTAACTCCCATTCATTCCTAGATTTCTGCACTGGTTAAGGGAGGCATTCACACAGATAGACTCCTAGCTGGCAGATAGCCTATTTATGGTTGAGACAGCCACCAATGAAAGATGGAGTTTCACACCTTGCCCTGGCTGTTTAACTACCCCTAAAGTGTGTCTTAGAAAGCCTGAAAGTAGAGTCTTTAGATAATGATCTTTCTGACCAGGAAGTCCAAATGAAGATGGGAATGATGATGATGTTGATGATGATGATGACATCAATAAGCCCTATAGCTACCTGGGAGTGTCAAGTGACTTGACTAGAGTCACATATATAGTAAATGGCCCCAAGTTTAGAGAGGTTTCCATGACCATTAAGGAAAAACATGCAGGTGTTTGAGAATTTTACATGGGCATAGATGACTCACTCTCAATTTTCCAGCCCAGTTTTCTTTCTGACTTTTAAAATGGGGAATATTGACTTAGACTCTAGATATTTAGGGACTGAAAGGATTCCACCTCTCTTTGCATCTTGAACCCTCTCTATTTGTCTACAGTATGCACTGGGGGGTTTGGAAGAGAGATTCAATGCAGGAATTGCCTTAGAGGGCTCACTTGTGCCTGTATTTAGTCTGAAAATGAGATAATGACCAAAGAAGGCAAACAAAGGATGGCTTTGGGGGTTCTGAAATCACACTACCACGTACAGTTGGGCAGTTTGGCACTGCAGAAGGGTCCTGGCTTAAATAGGGCATGGAAATATTAAATACATGCCAAGGTCATAGGGCTGGTAAGGGACAAAACTCCTAGCACAGTGCCTGAAAAACAATAGGTTATCAGTAAATAGTTATTGGATGAATGAGACACAGAGTCCAAATTCAACTTTCTGTTCCAAAGGCACTGCAGTTTCCATTTGGATGGTCTGCTTCCATCTGCAACAGAGACATCATGTTTCAATAGTAAAGAATCATATCAGAGGGGTGCCTGGGTGGCTCAGTGGGTTAAAGCCTTTGCTTTCGGCTCAGGTCATGATCCCAGGGCCCTGGGATCGAACCCCACATCGGGCTCTCTGCTCTGCAGAGAGCCTGCTTCCTCCTCTCTCTCCCTGCCTGCTTCTCTTGCCTACTTGTAATCTCTGTCTGTCAGATAAATAAATAAAATCTTAAAAAAAAAAAGAATCATATCAGAGCAATGCTACTATGAAGATAGTAGGAACTCAGGCATTCTGACCATCCTCCTTGTGGGCCTGGAATTTCCTTTGTGTTTGACAGTGGAGTGGAGTACCAAATGAGTCTAAAATTAGTTTCAATGAATACTGGAAGGAAAGAATCCCACTGGAGGTGATTGTATTGCCATGAATATGATAGGCAGACCGAGGTGTCAGTCTCCCCCACTGAGGAGAGCAGCGGATCGGATGGGGGTACACGATGACTCTGGCCTGAGTGGAACCATTCCTGAGATTCATCAGGTAAGCTAATTCAGGATTGTTTCATGTTTTAAAGGCCAGTTAAAAATGACCACTGTGGAATATCACTGTAATGCAACCTGTCATAGTTTAGAACTCAGCATACATTAAATAACCTATCCAAGGATATTATCCTAATCAAGTAGCATAAAAGAGCTTCTCCCTTAGTAAGGCATACCCAGAGTATGGGTAGAGACAGTGCTCAGTGAGCACTCCACTTAGTATTTAACAGGTGAGAAAAGGCTTAATAAGGTGTCTCTTAGATTTAAAAATCTGAGAAATTTTCTCTCTCTCTTCCTCTCTCCCCAACCCCTTCATCTTCTTCTCCCTCTTCTTTTCTTTCTTAAACTCCCAGGATCAGTGAAATTTGTAAACTCCACCAAATTTCTTACCCACTATAACTGTGTTAGTAAAACACCCTGTAATGTAGTTCTTGGTGCAAGAAATGGAGACATTAAGCCCAGTTTAAACCCTATAAAATAACAGCCCCCCCCCTACCAATTTTGCTCTAGCAGTGATCTCTCTTCTCATCAGTTGGTCTCACACAACAACAGGGTAAATTTTAATTAATTTTCTCATGAGTAAAAACCAACACTTTGCTGCCTACTTGTCTCCTGGCCTGTCTGTGGATGTTGGGAACTGAGGTGGGGGAAATTGGCAGAAGGAATACGGCAGAGCCAGGGCAGAGGGTGCCCAAAACATAGCTGGAACCTATGTTTCTGTATCCCTGGCCAGAACGGATTTATTAAACCATGTAGGTATGCAAAAGGCCATTGCACCTCCAAGGGGACCTGTTTATCCTTGAGGGTGAGGGAAAGGCTCACTCCTGTTCCACTTCTTTATTATTGCATCTTCCTTTTTGTAGAGGATCACATAAACAATAGTAGGCAGCACGGTGGGGGGCAGGGGGCAGAAGCAAGTGATGTACCCCATCCAGAGCATGCTCGTGTCAATGAAAGGACTCCTCACAGAGACCCAGTGGTCTGGCCTGGACTAGAATGAGGAGAATTTCAACTCTTGGCTGTCACCATCTCTCTTCTTCAAAGTGGAGAAATTGGTCACTGAAAATGTTAACTGATCTTCTAAGTCTTTCTAGCTCTACATAAACTTACTGAACCTCAAGTATGATTTCAAATATTTTCACCTAGTGCCCTTCACCAGCACATAACCTCTGATTTTTCCCTTAGTATATATTTATTGCCTTAAGTGTTTCCTTACCTGCCCTGCAAGTTGAAGCAATTTAAAATGGAATAAAATTCAACACATATCACATTTGAGTGGTGTCTCTGTCATAAAGAAGTACTCTGTTCCCTGAGAGGAACAGAATGCAAAATAATTCCTCAATTGGTTTAGGGGTTGTGAACAGGGTGAAGGAAGATAAAGGATCAGAAATGTTGTGAAAACTTATTTTAGTTTAAGCAGAAAAGAAGTATTTCTCAGGAAGGACTTATTTCATAAGATTATCACTTAACAGCTTAGTAAGTTTATAAAATGTAGACTCCAAAATGATGATTCTATACTAGCCACCTTCAGGTAGCCTTTGTAAGTGAACTTCGCTGGGTGAAAACTAGACTTCCCGTGGAAACAGACACAAGTAGCCCCAGTAACCCCACAGCTTGTGGGTGATATGTTTCCAACCATGTCCCACATTGGTTAAAGCCAACTGAGCAGCTCAAACAACAAATTCTGCAGCCCAGAGATCACTGTGGGGCTTTAAGTTCAGTGAATAGAACACTGATCTAGAAAACCTTACACATCTGGAGAAAATTACCTGCAGTTGCATGAAAAGCATGATGAATTTCAAGAAGTACTCTTTGTTTTAGAATTTGATGGCTAACACCCTATTTAACCTTGAGACACTGATATTGTAGGAGCCTTGGTGTGGTCCAGCATTGGCATATATAATTATAAAGTTGCTTTGTCAGAGAGAGATTTATGTGCAGGCTATTATGTTATTATTACTATCATTATTATTATTATTATTTTAAAGGTATTTCTTTTTTAAGATTTTATTTATTTATTTGAGAGAGAAAGAGAGTACAAGTGGAGGACAGGGGAGGGGGCAGAGGGAGAAACAGACTCCCTCCTGAGCAGGGAGCCAGACTCAGGACTCAATCCCAGGACCCCAGGATCATGAGCTGAGCTGAAGTCAGATGTTTAACTGACTGAGCCCCTCAGCTGCCCCTATATTAGGATAATGATGATGATGTTATTCTGATATTAAGATTGAAAGAAAATATGTAGGTGGGTAAGCAAATCAGGTTTTGTGTTTTGATTTGAAAAAGATTGAAAAAAGATTGCCTTTTCTAAGGCAAAGTATTTTTTGAAGTCCCTTTTGTTTGAATGAATTGTCCTCCTACATTTTAAGGCTATTCTGGAGTGCAGATTATAAGTTTAGGAAACTTTTTAGTGGCATGATTTCTACTTGATAAGACTGACTTCTGCAATCATCTTCTTCTTCCCTTTGCTTTTTGCTTGTGGGACACACGTGTAGCCTTTCAGCTTAGGCTTTACAAACTTTGAAAATAAAGCCTTGTCTTGGAAACGCAGGAAGGCAGGCCACCTGCAGCTGGGAGCCGGTGGGTTCTCTGGCCTTGCTCAGCATGGAGGTTCCAGTTTAAACTCACATTTGAAGCCAGTGTCGGGAGAGCTCTTGCATAGTATGGAGACTATCAAATAAGGTATTAAAGCTGGAAATGACTTCATTGAGGCTGCAGTTGGAGCTTGCAATGACAGCTTGGAATTTTAGGCTGTTAATATCTCTAGATGCTTATTTCTCCTCATCTTCTCCCTCCTATAAATGAACAACGTAAAAACAAGGCAAAGCATCTCCTACGCACATGAAATTCCCCCAGGTCCTTTGAAGATACTTTTCTCTCTCATACTAGCTCTTCTCAGGTCCTCAATATCAGACTAAGGAAATCAGAAAGAAGATTTGAGGTGTTCAGGGTCATTTCCAAGGAGAGATAGGAATGCCCGGCAGGGTAAAGGAGACCAGAAGAAAAAGTGTAGAACCAAGGAGACAACAGAAAACAAAATTAAGCAGAGACTGGCTTGAGGATCAAGGAAGTGGAACACTAGTCATGAATATGGGAGAAAAGAACAAAATTCTTCTATTAGAGATGGTCTCCAGATGTTCAGGCCATGTGTTTGGAGAAAAAATGCATTACATCATCATTACTCCCCAGAACTGTTAGCAGAAACCTTTAGGGAATTAAACACCGCTTTTACATAATTGTCATTTACTTAATCTTTTGTGGTTTTGGTGGTGGTAAGATATATCTAATATAAAACTTGACATTTTAATCATTCTTAAGGTAAAATTCAATGGCATTAATTACGTTAAAAATATCTTATAACCAATGCGACTATTTCCAAAACATTGTATTATCCTAAACAGAATCTCTGTAACGATTAAGTGATAAATCACCATCCTCCCTCCTGCCCCAGTAATTCCCTGGTAATCTTTAATCAAATTCTGGTCTGCATGAATTTGTCTATCTAGATATTTCACATAAGTGAGATTATATAATATCTGTCCTTTTGTATCTGGCTTATTTCATGTGCCATAATGTTTTCAAGGTCATCTATATGATAACATGTATCAGAACCTCATTCTTTTTTATGGTTGAATAATATTCCATTGAATGTGTATACCACATTTTGTTTATCCATTCATCTGTAATGAACACTTGGGTTGTTTCCACCCCTTGGCTCTTGTGAATAACACCGCATTTAACTTGTCTTTTAAAATTTACAATATCATTTGTTGAAGAATAGTCCTTTCCTGCAAGGTTAATTCTTTAAGGAACAGTTTTAAAATATCTTTATTGGGGAAAGGAATTTCCAGTTCCATCCTAGCTGCTTAGTATGGTGGGCACCACGTTCTTGCTTTGAGTACCAAGTCAGCAGAATCACTTCTGAACTTGTTCTAGTTCCACCAAGGTAAACTGAGGGTTATCGGAGTATCATTATTGCCTCAGGCCCTGAATGAACCTGGATGATAAACAGTGCTCAGCATCAAGTCCAAAAATAGAAGAGAGGTGAAATCCAAGAGAAGAACGAGTGGCTGAATCAGCCGCCTAGAGAGTTAACAACTATGTGGTCTTCAAGCTAAGGCTAATGAGACAGGAGACAGGAGACAGACCCACTCTAAATACTTAAAGCAAGAAGGGATTTAAGACGGGGAGTTGGTTGCTTCTGTTCTTAGAAGGACTGGTGGAGTGGGTATGAAGATGGCATGAGAAGCCTCTCAATGACTTCACCGACCCCTAAGAGAGTTACCATCTGAAGCCATCACTGGAGCTAAGAATTCAAGAATACACCTTTGCATGTCCAGTGGTCCAGGGTTCTGGAACCAGAAATCACTGCAGTTGGTGCTGCTTCTGCCCCAGCCACATCCACGGCAATTGCCTTGCAGTCCCTATAAAGTTGGAAAATGGACTCTGGATAATACCTATAGAATTGCCTCACATTGTACAGCCTTGCTTGCCAACAGAAGCGAAAAGGCAATCTGTCTCACTTTCACCTAAGCTCAGTTTGCTCTTATCTTGGGAGCCATTGCTTTCCAATGTGGTGGAATAAACTTGGATAACATGGCCCTTTGCCCCACAAAGTAGTCTCATGGGCAAAAAAGGTAATTTAGGCTGAATCAAAGGTCTTGCATTCCCTGATGCCAATTTCTTTCTTTTTTTGAGTAGGATCAAAATAGAGATAGATTGTCTAGGGCTCTTCACTGAACTCTGAAGTTTGTGAAGAATGGAAATTGAAAATTAGCAAGAGATCTCATCACTTTGTAAATATTTTTTTTAATTACAAACTTATAGATGGTGCTGGAAAATAACACTTCCATAGTAATGAATTTAAGACGAGGACCCGGGTCTGTGCAAACAGAGAAGAACTCGTGACTTCAGAGAGAAGTTTCTTCTGGGGTCAAGTGTGGAGACAAGGGCACCCCAGTCAGAGCTCAGCAAACTCTGGTATAAGCCTTGCAATTTCCAAGGAAGAGGTTCTACATTGGAGGCTCGGAACATGCTCTGCCACATTCTAACAGGGTGAAAATGGCCACATTTTCCTCAAGTGTCAGATGGGCTTGAAAGTACCTATTCTCCCTAATTTTCTTAAAGGACATTGAAGAGACCGAATGGAGTAAGAGCTTTGAGAGTATTTTGCAAGAACAATTGAGACCTATCCATATGGAAGGTATTGTTATGATTGTTTTTATCATTCTCTCAAGATACATAAAGTGCCTTGTACCGCAGAATGCTCTATGTAGGAAGATTTTCAAAAAATTGCAGTTGAGTCACCTAATGAACTCAACACATATTTGTTGTGTTATGTGTCGAGACATCATGCTGGTGCTGGGAAAGCAGAGGTAGTTCTTGCCCTTAAAGAACTCCTCATTCCAAAAGTCCCATAAACAGTATACCCGCTAGATACATAAACAGATCATTTCAAGGCCAAGTGCTAAGAGCAGTAATTGAGGAGTACACTGGGTACTGTGGGAGCACAGCAGCAGGCATCTCATTTGGCCGAGGGGAGCCAAGAAAGGCTTGCTGGAGGTGAGACAGAGAGTGAGGGACAGCACCAGCAGGAAGGTGCCCTTTGGCACTGGTAAAAAACTCTTTTGTTTATTTTTTTCTTTCAGAAAGGAGAGAAGTTCAGAGAGAAACAAAATAATTTTTTAAAGATTTTATTTATTTACTTGAGAAAAAGAGTGAGAGCGAGAGAGCACAAGCAGTGGGAGTGACAGAGGGAGGAGAGGGAGAAGCAGGGAGAGCCCGATGCGGGGCTCCATCCCAGCACCCTGAATCATGATCTGAGCTCAAGGCAGACACCCAACCAATTGAGGCCCTCAGGTGCCCCACAGAAATGTCTGTAGAGCACATTAGAAATGATTTTAAAGTAGGAAATGTAGTAAGGTTGAGCCTTGAACACCACAAGTTTGAACTGCATGGGTCTATTTATATGCAGATTTAAAAAATAAATATAGTACAGTACTATAAATGTATTTTCTCCTCCTTATCATTTCGTAGTAACAATTTCTTTTCTCTAGTTTACTTATTATATGAATATAGTATATAATACTTACAACATGCAAAATATGTGTTAATTGACAGTTTATGCTCTCAGGAAGGCTTCCAGTCAACAGTAGGTATTAGGAGTTAAGTTTTGGGGGAGTCAAATAGTATACACGGATTTTCAGCTGCAGAGAGGGTCAGTGCCCCTGACCCCCACATGTTCAAGGGCTGATTGTACTTTGTGTCAAAGCAGATTTTGGCGTTTCCTCCCATCACTGAAAGATCTGGGGGTTTGGATAAAATTTTAGGAACTACACTTAGCGTACTTCCCAGTATCTAGTTGTAAGAGTATCTTTGTAGACATTTTATAGACGTTGAGATCTGGTAGTGAAGTGTTGAGACAGAGCAATTAGGAGAGGCTGATGAATTGGCATCCAGATCCTGTCTGAAAACAAGGATGCAGAGATAGCCCCAGTGGAGAACTCCTGGGTACAAGGAAATCAGGAGCGGGGAGCTGACCTTGGGTAGGGTGATTCTAAGTGGGCTTGAAGTTTTGGAATCCCAGCAAAAAGTGGAAGGGGGATACATGCAGAATTCCCTGTGGGTCATGAACTTGTCTTCTCTCTTGTCTATTTGCAAAATAACAGTCTTGCTGCAACACTGCTGGGAAGTGTGTATGTGGGCGGGGGTGGGGGTGGGGGATTTCCTGAGCTGCCTTCCTTGGGGTCCTCCACTATCCACTAGAATATCACTGGTTGGTGAGCCGGGGAGAGGGAACAAAACAAGTACGATTCAGTGCTTCCCTCCCCTCTCTCTGTGGGAGCTGGCAGCCCTCAGTACATGATCTGCTCTGTGCCTGAGTGTTCATTGTTTTCAGGGGCCTGGTGGAGAGGCGTCTTTAGTGTTCAGCATGGCCCACAATATTTGGAATTTAATCTTTGAGCTGCAGTTTCTTCCTGGGAAATTTCATAAGGGAAGATGGCTCAAGTTCAAACATGTTGCGGTCTTTTTGCTACTGGAGAGTCTTCAGGTTAATCATGCAATCTCTTTGCGGAACCACTAATGGGCAAATCAGGCACTGTGAATGGACATGGTTTAGGTGGGGGCACCGAGTGGCAGAGTGAATTTTCAGCCTTGAGTCTAGAATGACCTTGTATAGTCCTGTCCTGTAACGTTCTGACTGACTTCAGAGCCTTCTGGTGGCAAGATCTAAACTGTCTGCCAGTGCTTAGTAAAGGGTGGTTTCTTCCTTCAAGAAACTAATCAAGCCCCCGATCAAACCTTTAGGTTAGGGAATATCTGGGGAGAAGTTCAGTTTTCTAGCTTCATGCTTCCATATGAAAAACCTCAATTAATTGATGCTTTTGGGGACACTGAGTTCACAAAGTTCAGTTTCTTCCTCTCCCTGGGGTCTTTAGAGAGAGCAGTCGACAGAAGTATAAATCGTGTTCTGCTTTGCTCTTTGCCTCCAGGGCAAGCTTGTGGTTGTTCCGCACATCCACTGATTGTGGGTGGGCAAGTCTGTTGCATCAGAGCAAAGTACTACAGGCCTGCTGTCAGTAGATCTCGATCACCAGTCTCCAATATCGGCTCTTATCAATAATCCCTCTGACTTTTGGACCTCTCTCTTAATTGATTCTAAACTTGGTCTCTTTTTTGGTTCTGAAATTGGGAGAGAAAGGGAGAAGAATGTTAAGGAATAACCCTCTCAAACCCTTACAGATGCACGTTAAGAGGATTTCCCCCACTCCTTGAGCCCAGTTTGATTCACAGGGTGCACCAGTGAGGGTGCAAACGCCACACCCCAGGAGGCTGATTCTGCCAGGAATGTAGGCCTCCAGCGGTAGTCGTCTCCCTAGCTCAGGCTGTGATGTCATGAACTTGGGAGGGGATTTGTAATGCATTGGCCTATTTTTTTTTTAAGATTTTATTTTATTTATTGGTCAGAGAGAGAGAGAGCACAAACAGGGGGAGCATCAGAAAGAGGGAGAGGGAAAAGCAGGAGCTGATCAAGGAGCCTGATATGGGACTCGATCTCAGGACTTTGGGATCCTGGCCCGAGCCTGCGACTGAGACACCCAGGTGTCCCTGGGACTATTAGTGAAAAGGATTATTAGTGAAACTTAATTTTTAAGTGATATCCAGAGAAATTCCAGGGTTTCACATGACTCAGTTTCATCCTAGTGTCTCATGTAAAGAAACAATCCAGCAGCAAAAAAAAAATTCTATTTTTCAAGCTCTGTAATAGTCACTTTATTTATTTATTTTTTAAAAGATTTTATTTATTTATTTGACAGGCAGAGATCACAAGTAGGCAGAGAGGCAGGCAGAGAGAGAGAGGAGGAAGCAGGCTCCCTGCTGAGCAGAGAGCCCGATGCGGGGCTCGATTCCGGGACCCTAGGATCAGGATCTGAGCCAAAGGCAGAGGCTTTAACCCACTGAGCCACCCAGGCGCCCCTGTAATAATCACTTTATATAAATTATCTCATTTAATTCTCACCACAAGTATTTATCATCACATTTTTATAGGTGAGAAAACACACATGCACATGTGCACTCACACACACACACACACACACATAATACACACAAATAGAGAATGGCTACCTTGTGCTGGGTACTGTGCTAGGTGTCCTTGCCTTCTTGAAGTTATGGTCAGGTGTGTGGAGACAAGGGGAGGAATATAAATTCCATATATATATATATAATATAATTCCATATTTATATACCATACATACATAACCATACACTGTAGCTAATAGAGAACCCAACAAGGCCTGGAGAGCAAGGAAGGTTTCCTTGAGTAAACCATATTTCAACTTAACCCTGAATTTGATTTGTTTGATAGCAAAGCCTTTTAAAACCCTAATTAGTTGAGAACTGTTAAAGTCATGAATTTAAGTTCCAGCAGATCTGGATTCAAATCCTAGGGGGTTTTGTTGTTGTTTTTTGGTTTTCTTTCTTTCTTACCTTTTTTTTTTTTAACTATTTGTGTTAAACCAACTAATTTTCAATTTCATTTTCTTAGAGTGGTGAAGATGATGATGATGGTGGTGCTGGTGGTGGGACAATGACAGCGATCTCATCAGGTAAGGACTAAAAGTGATTAGGTATATAAGCATTTAGCTCAGTGTCTGGCATCTGGATCTTCTTTTCTGTTCCTCTTGTTCTTGTCCACTTTCTCCTTCGTCGTAGTTGGGCGGTCTTTATTCTGGTTCCCAAGAGCCTGACTGTTGGCCTTAAAGTCCCCTTCCTTTTGGAATGTCCCTTTGGCATGGGACATTCGTGCAGATGGGATTGCTAGAGGTATGTTCTCATGCCCAAACTCCCTCAAGTGGATATGTAGATTAGGTGACCACCTTGCAAACAGAAGATCCATTTTTTATGAGATATAGCCCCTCACCATGAGCCAAAGATTAAAAACAAACAAACAAATAGGATTGCTTATCTCTGACAGCATCCTCTCCAGCTGGCCAGTTTTTCTCAGCCCTGATTCCTTGGGGTTTTACTTTCCCTGGGTAAGTTGCAGATCTCTGCTCATTGCCACAGGTGATGCAGCTCCCTCTGCTTGCTGTGAGGGTTGTGGCAACCTTGCTGAGCCTCCCCACTCAGGACACAATTACCGCCAATTGCACTGGGATATTCTGTGGGAGAGAACACCCTGTTACAAAATACACAGAGGGAAGCAAAACACTGATTATTTAATTTGCATTGTTTTTCCATGAATCTAAAGAAACTCCCTTCTGCAAGGAGCATGGACGCAAAATGATTAAGACAGAACAACCAGAATAGAATAAAATAAACCTACTTGCTTGAAAGAAAAGGGGGGGGGGGACTCCTGGAAGCAGAAGCAGTCATAAAAAACAATGTTATTTAAATAATACTATATCTCTCCTGCCTTATCATTCTGATTACATTCAACTAATCTACAAAATTGAAAGGTAATGAGCAGTATTTCCTTAAAGCACAGTAAATAATAGTGTCAAAATGGAAATTTATTCATTAAGTATAGATGAGTGTGTTAAATATTCATGAATTGTTGCTCACAGTATATAATTAATCCTATGGTCTTTGTGTCCAAAGCATTGAGAGAATAAAGGGTTGCACACCACTGTTATAAAATTATATCACTTCCCAAAATACCCCTCAGGGTAAAGGTTAGGCATCTAGCAGATCCCAATCTGTAACTTCATTTTATCAATACAGTATATTGTATTTTAATAGGGAAATGGTCATCTGATGACACAGATTTATTTTTCCAACTCCTGCTCTCTGATAATCTAAGTGGAAAATAAATATTTCAGGCCCGAAGAAGATCTTGCTTGGTTTGAATATACTAGATTTGAGATTCTCTTTGTTTCTGACCTTGGGCAAACGGAAGCATTTTATAAAAGTCCCCTTATTAAACAAAAATGTCATGTTTCTACCTCCTTTCCTACTCTTCCTTTTTCTCTTTCTTTCTTCTTCCTTTCTTTCAGATTAGTCCTTTCATTTGGGATGGAGCACTGTAGTTTTACAATCTTTTGAAAATACGGCCCATTTTCTCTACATGGCCCATCTCATCTAGGGCCATATAAACTTTAAAAATCATTTCTCTCCCAAAATGGCTAATGTATCTTTCTGAGTTCTGGAAAGTTAAAAACCACCCACTCGTACTGTTTCTTATTTACTTTCTAAGTTACTTGTATTACTGTTTATTTTGATTCATGAGTAATGTTGGTCTCTGGGGAACTCATAAGTACAAAATAACAAATGAAAAAAAATTCAGATTTTTACCAAAAGTCAAAAAAGCTATAAGTTTTATTCCTCCTTTTATATCTAAGTTTATTAATAAACTTTATAGTGTTTGGAAATTTTAAAGTTAGAAAGCAGATTTTTCCAATTCTGTGACTTATCAGTAATGAACTAGTTGTGCATGATGTCTTTTATGTAAAACTCTATAAATATATTTTTGTCTGTTTATGGATTGAATTCTTGTTCTTAATTCCTTACCCTCCACGTATTATACTTTTACAACCCTACCCTTTGGTGTCTGATTTTTGCAGTATATTCTCCAAGAGTAGCCGAAGCAGATTTTTCTGCGCCATTGATGTGGGACTTAGCCATATAACTTGTTTTATCCAATGAAATGTTGGCAGAAGTGAAAGTGGGCCAGCTTAAAGCCAAGCCTTTAAGAGGCATCATGTACTTGTACTCTCATTCCCTTATGCTTTTGTCAGTCACCACAAGGAAAACATCCCAAGGAGCTGCTAGTCTAAAAAGTATGAAAGGAAAAATGGATCTCTCTTAGGCTGGGCCAAGACCAGTCGAATTCCATACAAACCCTAGCATACCTGCAGATCGGTGAAGGTGAACACAAATGTTATAACAGGCTACTAGGTTTTGGAATATGTATGTATTTATGTATTATGTATGTATGTTGTGTAAGTATACACAACATAAAATTCACCATTTTAACCATTTTTATTATTTATTTATAAAGATTTTATTTATTTATTTATTTATTTATTTATTTGGCAGAGAGAGAGACAGCGAGGGGGACACAACCAGGGGGAGTGGGAGAGGGAGAAGCAAGCTTCCCACTGAGCAGGGAGCCTGATGTAGGGATTGATCTCAGGACCCTGGGATCATGACCTGAGTCGAAGACAGATGTTTAAGGACTGAGCCCCTCAAGTGCCCCCATTGTAACCATTTTTAAATGTACAATACTGTATCATTAAGTAAATTCACATTGTTGGTCAACCATCACCACCACCCATCTCCAGGACTTTTTCATGTTCCCCATCTGCAACTCTTGATCCATTAAACACTTATTCCCCTTTCTTCCTTCCACCAGTCCCTAGCAACTGCCATTTTACTACTTCTTTCTATGAATTTGATTATTCTAAGAATTTCATATAAGAGGAATCATATAATTTTTGTTCTTTTGTGGCTGGCTGATTTCATTTAGCATGTCTTCAAGGTTTATCCATGTTTTAGTTTGTGTCAAATTCCATTCCTTTTTAAGGCTGAATAATATTCCACTGCATGTGTATACATTTTGTTTACCCATTCATCAATGGACACTTGGGTTGCTTTTACCTTTTGGTTATTGTGACTAATGCTGTTACGAACACAGCTGTACCAACCTCTATTTGAGTCCCTTTCTCTTCTTTTGAGTGTATACCCAGAGGCAGAATTGCTGGATCATACCATAATCCAATGATCAATTTTTTTGAGGAATTTCATACTGTTATACTGTTTTTCACAGGTTCCGGACCATTTTTTCCCCCCACCATTTCCCACATCACTTATCATGGCAGCTTCATTTGAATTTGTGACTCCTGGGAAAAACAGAGATATGTGGGAGTTTGGGACATTTAACTTTCCCAAGTCTCCACATGCCATGTGTGGCAGTGGGAAATGCAAAGTAGTGGAAAGTATCTAAGATTTAAAGTCCAAGGATTCTGAGGTCAAATCATGTTTCTGTCTTGGTATCTTGGTGACCTTGTGAAAATATCTCAACTTTTCAAAGACTCTGCTTTGTTATTTATAAAATAGAATTACCCATATTACACAGTTATTGTGAAGATTATATGAGATAATATATATATATGTGTGTGTGTGTGTATGTATATATATATATATATATATATATATATATATGAAAATGCCTAAAGGAGCACATGGCAAAAGGAAGCCCTTATATAGAGAGATCCCTTCTCTTTCCGCTGCCCCAGACTGTCAATGTTTAACAAGGACAACAGCAGCAGCAGCAATGATAGTTTTCATCTTTTGAGTGCTTATTGAATGCTAAATACTGTGTTAACTCTTTTACAGTCACTCTTAAGACCCATGATTTCCAGTAATCCCTGGGGTAGTCTTCCTATAGATATCCACGTGGCAGTGTCCTTCTTCAAATTTTTGCTTAAAAGTCATCTTCCCAATGAGACCTATCCTGATCATCCTTTTACTTGGGTTTTCTCTGTGTCTTTCACTTTGGATAGATTTTATTGTTCAGACTCAATTTATATAGATTCAATGCCTTCAAGTTTATTAGTTTTTTTCTTTCTCAATGATCTGCTGTTAATTTCATCTAGTATCTTTTTAATCTCATATATTGTAATTCTCATGTCTAGAAATTTAATGTCTTTTACATATATTACATGTCTTTACTTGGCTTTTTTTTTTTAAGATTTTATTTATTTATTTGACAGACAGAGACCACAAGTAGGCAAGAGAAACAGGCAGGGAGAGAGAGAAGGAAGCGGGCTCTTTGTGAAGCAGAGAGCTCAATATGGGGCTCGATCCCAGGACCCTGGGATCATGACCTGAGCCGAAAGCAGAGGCTTTAACCCACTGAGCCACCCAGGCGCCCCTTTACTTGACTTTTTATGAGCATATTCAGTTATAAGAATTGTTTCAATATCTTTGCCAGCTAATTCCAATACTTGTATCAATTCTATATTGATTTTATTTGATTGATTTTTCTTCATATTTTCCTGCTTCTTTGCATTCCTAGTCATTTTTTTATAGAATGCCTGATGTTGTAAATTTTACTTTGTTGGGTACTGGATATTTTTGTATATTTTGTATATTTATACATAGTATATATATATATATATAGTCTTTACCTTTCTTTTGGAACACACTTAGAACTTAGTGTTTTAGAAACTTTAGAATACTTTAGAAAAACTTAAAACTAAACTTAGAAGCAGTTTAATCCTTTCAACTTGTTCTTAAAACTTATTAGGTGGGACCAAAGCAATATTAAGGGTAGGACTAATTATTCTTCAGTCAGGAACTTTCTGAAAACTGTACTCAACACTCCATAGATGATGAGGTTTCCCAGTCTTGCTGATAAAAATGGCCACTATTGGGACGCCTGGGTGGCTCAGTTGTTTAAGCGGCTGCCTTCGGCTCAGGTTGTGATCCCAGCATCCTGGGATCGAGTCCCACATCAGGCTCCTTGCTCGGCGGAGAGCCTGCTTCTCCCTCTGTCTCTGCCTGCCACTCTGTCTGCCTGTGCTCGCTCTCTCTCTCCCTCTCTCTCTGGAAAAAAAAAAAAATGGCCACTATTCTTGGGCCTGTGTGAACCCTGGCAATTGTTCCCTCTAATCCATTTAGGTAGCGAGCTCCTTTGTCTCAAAAGTTTGTGCTGACTGGAGACTCTAGGGGGGCCTTCTGCAAATCAACAAAATTCTCCATCTGTGTACTTTTCTCCTGTCTGGGACTCTGTCTTGCCAACTCTTATCACCTTGGTCTCTCTAGAATCCCAGCTTCTTCTTCTTTACTCAGGGTAACCACCAGTATTTTTTTGGGTTTCCTCTTCCTGAGAAATAGCCTGGAAACTCTTTCAGGTAGTAAGCTGGGACAATGATAAAGATCACCTCATTTGTTTCCCATTTCTCAGAAATTACTGTACTTTGTTCCCTGGTGTTCAGTATCTTGAAAACCCATGTTTTGCATATTTTATTTCCTTGGTAGTTTTAGGCCGAAAGCCTTTCCTTGTCCTGGTCAGAAGAAGTCTTTAATTATTTTTAAATTTTATTATTAAAATTATATATTTTATATATATATCACAAGAAAGGTCAGAGAACTTTAATTTATTTTTGTCATTTATAGGTGGGGAAAGCCATTTTTGGCATGTGTATTGGTTAATACTACTCAGTTTTTTTATGATAAATTTAGGAATTTGGAACCAGGAACCACAAGAAAATCTGGAACTAATCATCTTTTCTGTAAATAACACACCATCAACAGCAAAAGATAAAATAAAGAATGTTTTGGTTTTTCCTTATGAGTGTTTGGAGGTGGAAAGGGCAGAAAAACATCTGGGTATAATTGGAATTACCAGAATGCAGGACTGCAGACATGCAAGCTAAATTTCAGGACATCTTTTATCATCATCAGTCAAATTATTAATAAGACAAAAGAATACAGTGTGTAAAGCATTAGAATAGGATGGTGTCATTGTGAAGAACATCTCTTTGAGGTATCATGATAGATGGAAATGAACAGTAACTACAGTGACTCTTCACTTTGGAGTTGAGACCGTAGATGCCCAGAGTGATCAACAAAAGGCATCACTAAACAAGGCTACATTTGCATGGTCTTCAGTGGGAAAGCTGAGCATGATTTTCCTGGTATAATATGATAAGGCTATAAAGTAAGATGAGGGGTATGGCACCTAGAATTTCCTCACATAGCTGGGTGTGAGGTAAGGGCGGGGAAACAGGTGGGAAGGCACTTCTGTCTTCCTAAGTATCACTGGTGTTCCAGAGACATTTCTGGTATTTGAGAAGCGATCCTAGGTTTTTTGCTTATCTTTAACCACGTGCCTCATCCCATATATTTATATATTCAATTCTGCTTTCATAACACAATTGTAAAGTCTCACCAAGATGAATACTTTACTGTGAACAATTCAATTTGGTTCTATCTCTTGGATATAATTGACCAGGTAATTTTTTTGGTTTCTTCATACCATATATAAATGGTTCACATATGGCAAGCAGTGTGGAGGGTAATAATGATAGTATTAGCAGGATACGTATTGGATTCACTATAGGCCAAGTTCTTTATATGTATCAATTCATTTAATCATGTCAATAGCTACAGATATTAGATGTTTTAGCTTTGTACGTGAGGCTTGAAGAGATTAAGTAACTTGCTCAAAGTCATATACTTTATGTGTAGTGAAATCTGAAAAGCTTCAGATACCTCATCTAACAGTGTGCATGCTTATTGGATTCCTCTGAGTTGTTGTTAGTGTTAAACAAGATATGGTGTGAAGAGTTCTTAGCTACAATGCCTGACACAAAGTAAGTACCCAGTACATGATAGGTAAGTACCACCTTCATTATCATTAGTGTTTTGTTCAAGGTCACACAATTAGTAAGTTAGAGCCAGGATTTAGAAACCTCTTCTTCTGGTTCCAGAGCCTAAGCTTTCTAACTGCTCTTCTGACTGTTTTTAATCTATTTCCCACAGGCTTTGGTGTGATTAGAGGCATAACTTCAATTACTGGCAGGTAGATCTGACAAACAGGAAAGTTGAAAAGAAAAAAGCAAGATAGAATCATAAAAGAGAGGATCCATGATTTCCAGAGGAGCTAGCTTCTTCATAAAAGTTTTCTGGAAGTTCTTCCTGCTTACTCAAAACTTGAGATAAGATAGTGTTCTAAAAGCAGACCAGTAGATGACTTAGCAACCAAAGAGGAATTCATAGGATGCCATCAGAAATTCTTGTGGTTATCAGTCAAATTGGAAACATGGACTAGCCATATGCAGCAGTAGTCTACCATGACTACCAACTGGTCAGCTCAATGAATAGCTAGTATGATTAGAAGACCAAGAAGAGAGGTGTGACAGTAAGATCATTGCCTTGTGACCATGCAAGGATGGGGTTCCTCATAGCTTCCTGATGGGTTCAAAGAGCATAAAGGAAATATAACCCTGAAAAAAACCAAAGCATTAAACCAGGAGATCAGTAGTGGTGGTGGTGGGTGGGGTGGGGCAGGGGGAATACAGAGGTAGTACCGAGAACAGTAGTGGGTTGTGTTCTGCCTCTGGTCTTTTATAAGAACCAGCTCATCCAAGTGCACACAAAAGTTGATAATGGATGATGGTTGCTACTTGAGGAATTACGTGAGGGTTTCTTTCCATGTACCTGATTGACCTACTAATCCCTGTATTTTTTTACCATATATTTTATAGTTTTTCTTGGCTTCCCAATATCTCCCCCACCCCCTTTCACTTTGCTTACCTGTTGAGCATTATTCTCAGCTGACTGCAGTTCCTATCCCCTTTGAAGCTTCACCTATCTCTTACCTATTGCAATGTCCTTGTGGTCACATGACGGTAAGAGTTCCTAGACTCTGGCAAGGCTGAGCCTTTGAAGCAGAAGCACCACCACTTGAAGTGATCAGAAGCCTTAGGGATGCCCTGGAGTCCGAACTTTGGGGCATTGGGCTCTTAAAACAACTTTGCACTAAAGTTCTAGTTTGATTCTTCTCTGCTTCTCCAGGTGCTTCCTCATCTCTCCCTCTAGATCTTATGCTCCCTGGAAGAAACAGAAAAGAGTTCAGCCTTCCCGAACAGTCAGGCATGGAACAAAATTCTGCTCAGTTGCTGATTAGCAGTCTGATCTTGAGCCATTTACTTAACTTCTCTGAACCTTACTTTCCTCATCTGTAAATGGGGGAAATAATAACACTTACCTCACAGAGCTGAGTGAAGATGAAAGGAGAGAACTCCATGCTTGAAATAACAGTCTTCAATTCTTGCTCCTTTTAATATTACTTATTAATTGTCCCTCTCTTCTTCCAGCCCCTTCACCTATCTTTCCCATCTCTTAGTTCTGCTATCTTCTTCCTCTAAATCTTCCTTTTTAACGCTTCAAGATTATTATTTAAAAAAAAAACCCTCCTCTACACTCTTTTTTAAACATGCATTTTATTGTCAAATATGATAGACATACCCAGGAACTCTAAGGGTATATTTAATAAATTAAACAGTGGGTAACAGTATAGCTCCTTCCAGGTAAAAAAAAAAATCTCGGACCTTGTGCTTCAGAATCCCCTATATTCATCACCCTTTCTCAGAGAGCCTCCATCACTCCCTTGCCCTAACTGAAGAATCACTTCCTCCTCTCCATACAGGTTTCCTTCCGGTTTTCTGAAGGGAAGTCATGGCACTTGTTGTCTGCCAGGAACTCCCATGAGGAGAGAGTGGGGAGAAGGAACTGAGGGAGAAATGCAGAAAGGATGAAAAAAACTGAGCAAATAGAGAGCCTCTTCTAGGGGAAGTCAGCATTCCAAATCACCTGTGCCCAAGCTAACTCTGCTCTGATCCTGGGGACTTGTCCCTTCCTAAGGAGTTGCATCAGGAGAACTCAGGACCTGGTGATGGAGCTTTCTGGCAGCACCAGCTCTCAGTGTCTGGTGGATTTCTGAGTTGTACCACAGGTGAATCTGTCCAAAGAATGTGAGGGTTGCTGAAAGCAGCCCCAGGGAACTGCCCTGGGAGGAGTTTATAACTAGGTTGCATTTCAGAATAGCGCTGTAATCCCAGAATGCATAATTAATTTAAAGGTGTACTTTTACTATTTCCTGGACACAAGGTAAGGTATTTAATATTATTCTTCCTGTGTTTATTAGTAATTATGTCATATGCTTCTATTTTAAAATATTTCTAACTCCACAAACTATTATTATTATTTTATTCCATCAATATTCATTACTTACATATTTATCCCCTCTATTGCTTTTTTTAAAAAAAGATTTTATTTCTAAGTAATCTCTACACAAAACATGGAGCTTGAACTCGCAACCCGAGATCAAGAGTTGCAAGCTCTACCAACTGAGCCAGTCAGGCGCCTCTCCATTTTTCTTTATTACTTCTTGCATTTCTGTGTTTCCATTTCTGATAGATTACTATTTTCTACCTTAAAAAATACTTTCTTGTTTATTTCAGCCCAGATATACTGGTGACAAATTCATTTATGTGAAAATGTCGGTTTTTATTCCATTCTTATAGGGTATTACCCCTGGTTATAAAATTTAAGGTTGGCAGTTTTGCAGATGGCATCCTCTGGTGTCATTATTTCTATTGAGTCAGCATTGTTTTTGCTCTTTTGAAATTAATATGTTATTTTTTCCTTTGGCTGCTTTTAGGAGCCCCCCCCCTTTTTTTCAGTTATATTATGGAATGTTCATGTGCTGCTTTCTTTGTATTGGTCCTTCTTGGAGTTTAAAGTACTTTTTGAATCTGTGGCTTGATGTCTTTTTTGCTTAGAAAATTTCTTGGTCATATATTTTCAAATTTCTAACCTTCTTCTCTTTCTTAGACTTCAGTTACATGTGTATTACTCTTTTTCCTATGCTTCAGCCTGGATATTTACTACTGACCTATCTTCCAGTTTAGTCCTCTTTTTGGCTATTATCTAGTCTACATTTGAACCCATCTCTTGAGTTCTTGTTTTGTTTTTGAAGTTTACTGTGGTAGAACTTTTATTTGATATTTTGGTTGTCTGCTGAATTATTCATCTTGCCATATATTTTAAAAAACAGATTAGACATGGTTATTTTCTTTTAATTTTTTTTTATTTTTTATAAACATATAAAGTATTTTTATCCCCAGGGGTACATGTCTGTGAATCACCAGGTTTACACACTTCACAGCACTCAACATAGCACATACCCTCCCCAATGTCCTTTACCCCACCCCCCTTTCCCGAACCCCCTCCCCCCAGCACCCCTCAGTTTGTTTTGTGAGATTGAGAGTCACTTATGGTTTGTCTCCCTCCCGATCCCATCTTGTTTCTTTTCTTCTTTTCCTACCCACCCCAACCCCTCATGTTGCATCTCCACTTCCTCATATCAGGGAGATCATATGATAGTTGTCTTTCTCCGATTGACTTATGTCACTAAGCATGATACCCTCTAGTTCCATCCACATCGTTGCAAATGGCAAGATTTCATTTCTTTTGATGGCTGCATAGTATTCCATTGTGTATATATACCACATCTTCTTTATCCATTCATCTGTTGATGGACATCTGGGTTCTTTCCATAGTTTGGCTATTGTAGACATTGCTGCTATAAACATTCGGGTGCACGTGCCCCTTCGGATCACTACGTTTGTATCTTTAGGGTAAATACCCAG
>PISX010020486.1:0-35710 GCA_004024625.1 Mellivora capensis | reverse complement strand
GAAAGAAAGAAAGAAAGAAAGAAAAGACAATATCCCTACAGTTTTTGGCTGTAGTTCTCTTGTTCTTAATGTTAGTCTTGGAGTTTTGGTGACTTTTCATTGAATTTTCCTGCTTCACCCTTAGCTTTAAAGAAACCCTATATTCCTCTGACAGAGTTTCTCCACACTCTTGTGTCTCTCTTAACATTAGACAGCTAATATTCTTTATGCATGCACAGCCTGTAGAAAAGCGGAGTTCTCATTATTATCCTCCTTAACCTGTTCCAGACTTGATATTAAGTAGTCCCTGAATGGCTGACCCTCGCAGGTGAGAATTTCTGTTTTTCTGTACTTCTTTCTGAAGCAGAAAACCTCCCCTTCCTCCTCAGTGCAGAGTCTAGAGCATAGGAAGTTATCCTGCCCCTCTTGCAGTGGTAGCACATCTCTTCTGTATATTAAAGATCCTGATTATGAGTAGATCTCCTGCCCATCTTCCAATGACATACTTTTTTAAAAATAACTTTTGCCAGTGCCAGTGTAACTAGCAGTCAAACCTAAAACCAGAAAAGGGAAAATATCCTACACTTTTCCTTGGGGCAGACAGCCTGCCTATCAAAGCAGGTTCATTTCCCAGGATTGAATATGTTTCCTGCCCTTCCTGCAGTGATAGACATTTTTTTCTGTATATCAGACCAAGTCTGAAGTGTGAGTAGGTTTCAAGTCTGCCTTCTAGCAGCCACCAATCACTGCCTTTTATTCATCTAGAGCTCAGAGTACAAATAAAATTCTCTACCCTTAAATATTGCCAAGCCATATGTGTCTGCATCACTAAGGTAGACTAATAAATTAAGGACACATATCTTAATCCCTAGATCAACTACTACTGGGAAAAAGTAAATAAGAGTGACAGCTAGAAAGCCAATAGAGAGATTAAGTTAGAATAGTAAAAATAATTATAGTAATTTCATCCATACTGCCTTAGTCTGTCTCCCTGGCTTTGGCTGTTCACCATGTCTGGTACTAAGAATATAAACTCTTGTCTACTGCCACCATAGTATTACCTCACAGCACTCCATCCTTAGAGACAAGTGCTGGCTTCAGCATGGCTTCCATTATACGCAATAAGCTTGGGACCTCAGCAACTCCAGAGTCCATGTAAGACTTGAGTGTACCCGCAGAAACTCAGTCTTTTCCTAGAAATTCTCAGAGAATAAGACATACTGCATGTGCCACAGGGTGGTGATTTCCCTTAGGACAAACAATGAAAGAGGATACTGGATAAATTTATCAATTTAAATTGCTCTCTTTTTCTTTGGTGGGACATTGAACTCAGATAAAATTCTTCTGTTAATGTTCTTTGGGGGGGGAAAGAAAGCTGTTTCTTGACAAGCTGTGTTTAGCTTAGGAATTCATCTTGTATTTGATTTTCTCTTTTTCTCTGTCTCATTTTCAATTTCCGTTATTCCTGCATTCTTGGAATGAATCCTGTAATAAAACATTAACCCAGAATCTTTGCTTCAGGTTCTGTTTTCTAGGGAACTTGGGCCAAGACATAACCTAATGGATTAATACAGAAAGGATGAGAGTGTGAGGTCAAAAAGTCCAAGGGAGGAATGTGATTTTAGGAAGAAGTGGTGACTAAATCAAACTTGCCTCTTAAGAATTTAGATTATAAGATAAGATAAAACTTTAGATTTCTCAGTGTGAAAGTGATTTATGATCTGTAGTCAGTTCATCTGTTAAAAGGAGCTGAGATACCTTTCAACAGATGAATGGATAAAGAAGATGTGGTCCATATATACAATGAAATATTACTCAGCCATCAGAAATGATGAATACCCAACTTTTGCATCAACATAGATGGAACTGGAGGGAATTATGCTAAGTGACATAAGTCAAGCAGAGAAAGTAAATTATCATATGGTTTCATTTATTTGTGGAAGATAAGGGATAGCATGGAGGACGTTAGGAGAAGGAAAGGAAAAATGAAGGTGAATCGGAGGGGGAGATGAACCATGAGAGGCTATATGAACTCTGGGAAACAAACTGATGGTTTTAGAGGGGATGGGGGTTGGGGGGGTGGGTTAGCCTGTAATAAGTATTAAGGAGGGCATGGATTGCATGGAGCACTGGTGTTACATGCAAACAATGAATCATGGAACACTGCATCAAAAACTAATGTTGTACTTTACGGTGACTAACATAACCTAATAAAAAAATGTGAAAAAAATTACCTGTGGCTGTAAAATAAAAGTAACCATCACTATAGCATTCTATGCATAGTACATACTTTTGGTTTTCATTTAGCTCTATTCATATACACAGGATTAAGCTGCTAGAGTGTCTTCTTGTTAAATGATCCCTTTCGTGTTAAGTGTCTTTACCTTTTAAGTGAATAAAAATGCCTCATTGAATTTTGTTGTTTTGGAACAAGCCAAGTAGTGGTATTAGGTATACCTAACTTAGGAACATCTAAGAAATATTTCCTTAACTTGCTTTGAAGTTATTTCTACATCCTCAGAACCTTGCACTATGTAGACGGTATCTTTTCAGTTTAAATAGAACCCTCAAAAATCAGCTGTTGACTAGATCAATTACTGACCCAAATAAAAAATTTATCATATTACATTCTCAAATTGGTATCAAGAAACCAATTATTGCTTGGATTTTTAAAAATAAGAACCTTTTAATTGGCTACCAAAAATTTTTTCACATTCCAGTCAACATACACTTACAGTTAGCTATTTCTGTGTAATCGGAAAGGCAGAAACCCTTAATGGCTTTATTCCACAGAGCAAACAATTCAGCTCTGCACTGTAATTGAGAAAATAATCAAAGTGTAAGTAAGGCTACATTATGAGAGTTATTCAAAAGCTTGTGTATTTATCTGTAGGCTGCCAAAATACGAACCAAATATCAAAGCTCTGTATAATGGAATGAAGTAATTACCACATGAGAGTCCCAGTCAAGTACCTGTGATGAGGACTTTCTTTATCAAACCACCACAACTCCTTAAAGTCTACACCCTCTCTTTCTATTTTGGAGGTTAGGAAGATTATGAAGCCAGTGAAAGATGGAAACTCCATCTATGATACTTTTGATAGGTTTCAGAAAATTCCAAAGCACAAGTAACAATCAGTTTTTTTGAATGACTTAGGATCAGTATGCCAGGTAAAGGCTGCTAAAACTATTTCCTTTCACCAGAGAAGTATAAACCTTATGAACAGCTTAGGTCATGCCTAGAATTCACTAGACTGACAAAAACTATAGACTATATGCATTGGTTTGTCTTTATGTAACTATCTTTTGCCCTTCACTATTTCTTCTCATGTGGTCCACCACAAAGTGAACAAACTTTTCTTTCTTCAGGCTTAGTCTTCTTTAGTAGAATCATATTCCATAGAGCTTTCTTCCTTATTTTCAGACCAGATGACCCTCATCTGTTGTCCCCAGAAATGGCCTAGATGGAGTGTTCCTCTGTCCTCTTTCTAGTTTTATTATTATGGCAGAAACTAAATGGCCTACTTCTTTTTTCTCTCAATAGAGCTCCTTATGTAAATAAAATGTGTAAATTGATGTGAAGTTCGTGAACCTCCTTTTGAAAATAAAGGAGGAAGTTTCTTACAAAGTTAAAAATACATCTACACTATGATCTAGTAATTCCTCTCCTAAGTATTTTTCCATAACAAATGAAAATACATACCCACAAAATGTCTTGAAATATCATTGCAGCTAAGTATTATTCTCACTAGGCTTTCTGCCATACTTCATGTTTTCTCCCCACCATGCTAAAGATAAAAGGGGCTCTCTTACCTAGACACATTTTTTTTTTTCAGAGCAATAGCTTCCATGTACCATGCAGCATGTGGCTGTGTCAATAATTTACAAACTCCTTAAATGCAGTTCAAGTGAATCTACATACTGGTTATTTCTTCACTCCTTTACCTGTGGCTAGGCCTCTTCATGGGTTTTTAAGATCTTAATTCTTCTTGGACCCCCATAAATCTCTGGTTTATCATATGTATCTTGCCTCAAAATAGTAAGAAAGTTCTAGCACTAAGCCTGAAATGAGCCTTCTCTTCAAGTTAGCAAAACATAACCTCCATGTTTACCAAAGTAAATCATTATTCAATCCTTCCCTCATTCCTGAAGGATTAGGAGATAAAATATATACTTTCTTTTGGAGGAACTGACCCTCCCTTAGATACATATTTTCTGCACAGGTTTAAATAAATGAGTATGGAGAGAACATTACCCTTTGAAATTGCCTGTGAGAAATATATTTTTTCTGTAGATACCAAAGTAGCTTGTCTCAGTCTCTATCACTTTTGTTTACAAGTAACACAATAAAGACAGCAAATTTTCAGAATTTTTTTCTTCCCTTTATCTGAAAGTCTACAGTACCATATTGAAAATAGTTCCTTTCCCTGCTAGACGTGAGAGCTGTTTAAAATATTCCAGTTCTCCTTCCAAGCATGAGGCAGACATGCACTTACATTATGTATTGAATTTGGTCACAGCTGTGTTACTTTCTCTGACCAAGAAAATGTGAGCTGAAGTAGTATGAAATGCTTCTAGCTATGGTGTTCTCTTCCTTCTATCATGGTGATGGGCAGTATTTCCCACAGTAGACATTCATCAGTCTGTAACAGGAGAAGAAAGGAGCAAAGTGGACAGGTGGCATAACACACATTAGAGTCAGAAGTAAAATATTGTTTCATTAAGCTGCTGAGGTTTTGAGTTTGCTGTTTAGAAAACATAATCTAGAACCCATCCTAACCAAATTTCTTTTAGTGCTTTTTATATCAGACTGACATCATTCCATTGTTTTTTTCATTCTGAGTTGCTCTGGATAATGTCAGTAGTTGACCAGAATTATTCCTGCAACTTTCCCCTCTGATTTGCTACATAGTGAATAATATTTCTTAATGCCTTCTCTCAGTCAGCTCAAAGCAATGATCAGTATATGGCCTAGATTCTTGCCTAAGCATTAAGGAGCAAGAAGGAAAAGTCAATAACTGCACTCTGATGTCATCACAAGTATGCAGTGGAAATTCTGCATATTGGTTCCATTGTCCCTCCTCCTCTGGGAAAATGTTATTCTCACATATTAAGCATCATTCCCTTTAATTCCCATGTCCTTTTGGGTGTCTCCTTTGGAGCTAGGTGATATATTATTGGATTTCTTCAGAGGACTGAAACTCCTACATCAGAATTTTCTGAATTCTGGATGTATAGTAAAATGATCACTTCCAAAGTACCTGAGAAATGGAATGTGCTTTATGATCCCATATTGATATAAACCTATTTTTTTTTACCAGTGAAGTTATTAGACATGACTAATATTTTCTTTAGATTTTGGCCATAAATTTGTAAGGGCAGGAAGCTAACACAGAGTGTTCCATAAAGCTTATGACTCTGAATAATCTTGCAAGAATCTGCCCCTATTATGCTCAATGCAGTGGGCATAGGTTTCACATTGGGTCAAATCTTTAGGCCTAGTGGTTTTTCTTAAGTTCTTTCATTTCCAGTAAGACTCATATTTTGCTCTCAAAACTGCTCTTCGATGGAGCAGTACAATGTTCAGCCTGCAATTTTTAATGAGTTCTAATGGATTTCTTAGAGAAAAACTGGCCCCTAGAAACTCTACAGTCTTCCCATTTATTGCTTCTCTATCAGCTTTCCCATAGTCCATCATACAATGGCTATTTGCTTAATGTAGGACACATGACAAGTATTAGAAGTGATGCTTTGGAGTCAGCTCGAAAATCAGTTAAAATATCCTCTTACATATTTTACCAAATTTCCTTGACCACTCCCATCAGAGTAGTTATATTTTCCTGCTCATGAGAGGAGTGGAAAAGTCATTTTCATCTTTGTTCTTGATCTATAGATAATTCTAAGTTATATCTATATTGTGATAGTATTCTGTTGACCCATAGTATCTGGAGACTTATTAAATATAATAGTATGTGTTGTCTTTGTTAAAAATGGCCAAATTTAGAGCCATAAATTATTTCTTTTTACAGTTAATTTCCTTCAGATTCTAATTATATAAGTGTTACCTATTTCTTATAAATGATTTATCACTATAGATAAAAATACTGAAGAAAAATGAAATTATACCACCTAGGAATAAAATATATTTGCATTTTATACATCTTCTATTATACATTTTCAAATATATAATACACATATGTAGGTATATATAGATACCAATGTATGTATGTATTGTACACATATGTATGTATATATAGATATATAGATACCAATAGATATAAACAGGTATTTTTTGTTTATCTGTTTTATGAGAAGATAAGTCTTTTTGCTAATGATTGTGAGATAGTCTGTGGTTATGGTTTTGAATGTTTCTGTCAAGCATTGACAATATGTGCCAAAAATGGCATCCTCGGCGAATTCTTAACGATTTGGCCTCGATGTCCATTGGCAAGCCTTTCTTGGTTCTGGCCTGTCTTAAGATACTAACTTTTTAGGCTCCCAAGGGATTCTGTGGGCCTTAAATCTCTTTCTAATAATGCTGTATTTATCTGCTCAATTAATCAAAGTGAGTTTTTCTTGTATCCAATAAAACTTATTTATAATTATTTACTTTACTCTGCTTGGACTTTTAAAATTTGCTTCTGTTCTATTCTGGCTTTTCAGGTTGGAGAATTTCCAGAATGGAAGATGGAAAGGACAGGCAAATAGGTAAGACTTCTTTTTTCTCACACACATTTCATTTCTCTCTAATTGCTATTATTTGCTATCACTAACACAGCACATTGTTAGCAACGTCCCACAAACCTGTTTCATATTCATTCAGTCCCTACTAAAGAAGTCATGTACTTTTTATTACCTAGAACAGCCAAACCACAAAATATTTTCTATTATAAAAAGACCAAAAAATGAGATAAGTCATAAAGTTACTATATAAGAGGCATCATTCAAGATACTTTATATACAGTTCCTTCTAATAATTTCATGTGGTAGAAATTATCTTATCCATTTTACAAATAGAACAGGAATGATTTGCTAAGGCTCACAGATATATGACCACGCCAGAATATAAACTAGAGTTTTTTGACCCTAATTCAATGCTGTATAAGTTTTTACTCTTAAATTTTGCAAGCATATTGAATTTTATCTCCCCTTACAGGGCACAAGTCAAAATTAAAGAGTGTGTGTATAAAGATACAACCAGTGGAGATCCTAAAACCCCTTTTCTACTTCACTGTTATTATTAGTAATAAAATCATCAGTACATCTTATACGACTAAATCTTACATTGGAACACTTTTAAAATTGCAAAATGACCAAGAAATTTCAGATCAGAGTTAATATGAGGATGAAGACTGGCTGCAGGCCGGGTCCTTCTCAAACTGTTAGAAATTTTAAGATAGTGACACCAAAGTACCAAACCAAGCATGTGTCCCTGCAAAGCACAAGAACTTACATGACTACACAGGCTGCAACTCATGAACCCACCTCAGATTGATAAATTTGTTTCCAAATAATGTAATTTGTGTTGGTAATAAATAGAAAATATAGGTCACAAGTTGATAATTATTAAGGTTCAGTGATAGAATAGGAGTCATTATACTATCCTTTCTACTTCATGTATGGTTGGAATTTTCTATAGCAAAAAGATAAAAAGAGAGTTTTGAAAATATTGAACCAAAAAACATTCAGGTATATGGAAGACTAACAATGTATGCATAGGTAAAACCGAAAACTTTTAAAAAGTAATTGGAATATGATAAATATGAAAGAGGAAAAAGATCTGATATACTCACAATGTTCACAGAAATAGAACAAAATAAAATGTATCCAATAATACAAGAATTATTATTCTTCCATAGGAATATGAAAGAAAGTTTGCCTCAAATATCTGAAACAGAAATATTTGAAAATGTGGTTCAAATGAATACCCTCCATATGACGACAAAAAGGTGTAGAAAGATTGGAATCTAGGTACATACAAGTAAATTTTCTGAAATATAATAAGGAAGAAACCTTAAGGAAATTCAAGTGGAAAACTACTAAAGTGATTTATGAGTGAGAAAAACTGAGACTGGCCTCCGATTTCTCCTTAATAAGGTTTTATGAAAGAAGATTACATAAACATGTCTTCAACATTCTAGATCAAAGAGAATATGATCCAATAATTGCTTTCAAGTAAAAGATACATATTTAAGCTTTTAAAAATTCAAGGAATACATTTAAGCCCTTCTTGAAAACAAACAAAACATCTCACGGTAAAAAGACTAACCAATCAATAAATAAAGTAAAAAACTAAGGAATAGAAGAACTATGGTAAAAACACAGATTATAAGCATTGAATGTTAAGATATAGAATAAAGATTTTTAAAAACTTGTACATTATAGTATTAAAAATAGGCAAGATCTTGGTAACATTGAAAACATCTTCAAATAAACAACCCGTATTTATAGTTTAGGTGAGTTGGACAAAATGTATACAACCCGATATTTCATTGCAGGAAGTGAATACCCTAAATGTCTAAAACTAAAATTTTTCACAGGAAAAAAATATGATAACTTATATTTTCTTCATGGTTTTATGCTAAAGATGTCTTTTGTAAGGTACTATTTTTGTTTTTGAAGAAACATTTATCTAAAACTCACTAATTCCTTCAATTTTACTTCTGTTTCTGAGAAATTCAAGTAGAAATATATTTTATAGTTTAGTTGCAATGGGCATATTGAGAAATATTCCATTTAATAACAATGATTCCTGCCAAACTTGATCTCTCTCTACTTCTCTATCATTGTGACAACCATTCTGTCTGCATACCTATGAAGAGTTGATTGGGATGATATTCAATATTGTCAAAGGCTAGTTCTAAGAGGTGGAATGTTGAATGTTAACGCTAGTTTGTCTTCAGTATCTTTGACTCTTTTAAAAGATGCATTTATTAGTTACCTTTTCCTTAAAAATTAAGATCCAGACATTTAAAATATTGTTACTGATAATATATGTTTTGTTTTGGCTATTGTTATTAATTTGAGATGCTATTTTTATAAGAAAAAATTATTATAATAATACTTAAGATGTGTTTGATGTTTCATTCTCTTGTTTTTTAATTTTGCCTACTATCTTTTAATGGTATATGTCTGACATTCTTCATTGGTGCTTGTTTCAAAGACATTTTGTGATTTCAAGCTTCATCTTTCATATGTTAACTTCTATGCCTCTTCTTTCTAAACCTGACCTTCTCATTCCTCACAGCTATTCACTGCTATTAATCAGTTGTACTTTATTCTAAGTTTTGAGTGTTTTGATTGTCATTTTTTTTAGTTTTTACTTAAATTCCAGTTAGTTAACATACAGTGCAATATTAGTTTCAGGTGTACAATCTAGTAATGCAACACTTACATACAACACCAGATACTCATCACAAGTGCCCTCCTTAATCCCCATCACCTGTTTAACCCATTCCCCCAGCCTAACTCCTCTCCTATAACTATCAGTTTGTTCTCTATAGTTAAGAGTCTGGTTTTTTGTTGTTGCTGTTGTTTGCCTCTTTTTCCCAGTGATCATTTGTTTTGTTTCTTAAAGTCCACATATCAGTGAAATCATTGGTATTTGTTTGTCTCTGACTTATTTTGCTTACCATAATTTTCTCTAGCACAAAAACAAATTAAAAATGGATTAAAGAGCTAAATGTGAGACAGGAAATGATTAAAATCCTAGAGGAGAACACAGCCAATAACCTCTTTAACATCAGCCATAGAAACTTCTTACTAGATATGTCATCTGAAGTAAGGGAAACAAGCAAAAATGAACTATGGGGACTTCATCAAAATATAAAGCTTCTTCCCAGCAAAGGAACCAATCAACAAAACTCAAAGGCAACCTATGGAATGGGAGAAGATATTTGCAAATGACATATCTGATAAAGGGTTAGTATCCAAAATCTATAAAGAACTTATCAAACTCAACACCCCAAAAATAAATAACCCAGTTAAAAAATGGACAAAAGACACAAATAGACATTTTTCCAAAGAAGACATCCAGATGGCTAATAGACACTTGAAAAGATGTTCAACATCAATCACCATTAGGGATAAATCAAAACCAGGATGAGATAGTACCTCACACCTGTCAGAATGACTAAAATTAACAACGTAGGAAACAACAGATTTGGGCAAGGATGTGGAGGAAGGGAAACCTCTTGCCTTGTTGGTGGAAATGCAGACAAGTGTAGCCACTCTTGAAAACAGTATGGAGGTTCCACAAAAAGTTAATATTAGAACAACCCTATGATCCAGCAATTGCACTACTAGATATTTACCCAAAGGATATAAAAATACAGATTCGAATCTGAACATGCACCCCAATGTTCATAACAGCATTATCAACAATAGCCAAAAGTCCACTGACAGTTGAATACATAAAGAAGATTGGTATATATGCACAATGGAATATTACTCAGCCATAAAAAGAATGAAATCCTGCCATTTGATTGTTATTCAAACCTTTATTTTCTTTCCTTTGTTGATAGACCAAGATTATCAGTCATGACTTGGAATCTGCCCCCTTTTCTAACCCTGAAATACGTCTTTAATGCTAAAAGGAATGGAATAAATAATCCCTCAATCACAATAAAATTTAAAAGACAAAAAATTTAAAAATTAAAATTAAATAGACATAGTTGTGGGTTTGTAGTGATATTATTGTTATCACATATGCTTCCGCTCTTAGAGACAGTAAAATCTTTAAATATTCATAATCGTTTTTATTCTTAGATATATTCTCAAGAAACATTATCATTAGACATATTATAAAAAGATTATCAAAATATGCCATTATTTTCCATCCTAAACATACATTTTATCACATATCTTCTATTTGCAAGACCTAGAAGTACATGATCTCTGGTCAGTCTCCATCCCAGGAGAAAAATATATATTTAAAAATATGATCAGAGTGTAACAAATGTAGCATAGTAAAAGCATCGAAACTGAAAACTGAGAGAACAAACATTAAGTGCAGATTTTACTACTTTCCAGTTTGGTGGAATTAGCAAGTTATTTACCTGGGATTGATATTAATCCTAACTAAGTTCTGTTAATGATAAGACAATCTGTTGGGGGAAAGAGGGGCTGTCATATTTAAATTAGGCTTAAAGCCCATCTCCTGTTCTCCTATTTGTCTGATCTCCTTCTCATCATGTATGCAGCAACTGATACTCAGGTCCCTGAACATATTCCTTAGCTGTGCTATTTTGGACACATCACTCCCATATGCTTCCTTGTTCTTTTGTTGTTCTAATTTAAAACACTTGAATGTGACTTTAATCCTATTCCCAATTCATAGGCAGTCCTTCCTGATGCACTTGCAGAATTTGGTGCAATCCTTGGTCACTTCCTGCTTTTGGCCATGATTCATGTTCTTAGTTACTCTGTTATCTTTATCAATTATGGTCAATTGAAAGTTTGTAAGGAGAAATCTAGCTTGCATATTTCAATTATTATATTCTCGAAATGAAAAAAAAAGTTTTTCCCCCCTGTATATCCTGTTAGTTACTGATTTTGATATTTAATATAAATTTAATATATTTGATATACTAAAAATTAATTAAATATATAGTTAATCAAAGAGGCCATTAGGCCAAAGACAGGGAGCACTGCAAATGCTTCTGTGCCCATTAATATTCAGGAAAGCAAAATGAAAACAGAGTCAACTTGAGGCCATAAGCTGATGATGAGATACCACCTTGAACCTGTCACAGAGACAAAAGTGTATTGGTGTCAGGTGAAATCTTTTTGCATTTATTCTCCCAGAGCACTGAGCTGAGAGAAATGAAAGGATTCTAATCCAAGGGCTCTACCAGGAGTGAATTATTCATTGTACATACTGATTAATTTATGGTTATTATAAATCACAGATAGATGTTCTCATAGTAACATTTCATTGGTATGATGATCTGCAATGTGGAGCTCCTCCAATTCATGTGTTTAATAACTGTCTTTGATTAACTAAAGATTAGTTTTTATGAGGTAAAGGAAGTAAATATGACAGAAGCAAACTTCCAAAACACTAAGCAGGTTTTATTAAAAAAAAAAAAATGAAGGTATTTGGAAGACTGAAACTAAACTCAACCATATATATATAACCATATATATTATATATATATATAATACCATATATATTCATTCAAACATTGTTACTGAATACAGATGAGATTGTCTAAATTTTTAAGTCATACCAAAAGCATGTAACACAAATTTTACAGACAAGTGTAATGGGCATTCTAATTGTATAAAACATTATTTATTTATTCAGTTATTCTAATTAAACTTAATGAATTATTAGGTTTCCATGCAGCGTTGAGTGAGAGAATTCACATGCAAATGTCTATATGGTATAGATGGCTAAAGCAAAACTGGTAAAGGGAAGTACACACCTTTAAGACAATGGGTAATTTTTCACTGCTAAATATTGACAAAATGGACAAAATCTGTCATTTGATTGGTGGTCTATGGTAGAACTTTCATGTGTTAATTTACTATGGCTGTCTTAAAGTACCACACACTTAACAACTGAAACTCATTTGTGCACAATTCTGGAGGCTCAGTATTGGAAATCAAATTATCAGTAAGGTCTGAGGACTTTCCCATTGGCTTGACAATGAATATATTCTCCTTAAGTTCACATGGTATTTCCTCAGTATGCGTCTGTGTCCAAATGTTCTCTCTTTTTAAGGATATCTGTCATAATAGATTGGAATCTACTCTAAGACCTAATTTTAACTTAATGAACTCTTTAAAAAGCCTAGATTTATATATAGTCACATTCTGAGCTACAGGGGTTTAGAACTTAAACATATTAATTGTGAGAGAACACAGTTCAGTCCATTACACTCTCTTTACAGAGGCCTTTATTTCCTTTTAATAATATCCTATTTATTTTGAGAGGATCTGGGTTTCCTTATGTGATAATAACTGAACCCTGAGAGTAGAAAAGTGAAAAAAATTAAATGGATTCTGCCTTCAGTAGGATTACTATGAAATAAGAAAAATAGATGTGTGAAAAGAGGCATAAGTGGCCTTACATGGAAATCATTTCAAAATAATTATGCTGAGTGAAAAATAAAAGCCAAACACAACAACAAGAAAGACATCTATTCTATTATTTGATTTTATAAAATTCTAGAAAGTGCAAAATTATTTATAAGGAATGAGGAAACTGGTGGGGGAGGCCACATGCACTTAGTCAGTTTCTTGGTTATGTTGAGGTTTCAGAGATATATACATATGTCAAAACTCATCAACTGTTCACTTTAAATAGTTGCTGTTTTGCATATGTTCATTATACACCAATAAAACTGTTAAAAATACAATTACAGAGAGAAAGTGGTTAGTTTGTTGCCATTAAAATGATATCATTTGGGGTTTTTTTGTTCTTGTTTGTTTAAGATTTTATTTTTTTGACAGAGAGAGAGAGAGAGAGAGAGAGCACAAGCAGGGGGAGCAGCAGGTAGAGGGAGAGGGACAAGCAGACTCGACACTGAGCAAGGAGCCTGATGTGAGACTTGATCCCAGGACCCTGGGACTGTGACCTGAGCCAAAGGCAGACACTTAACTGACGGAACCACCAATGTGCCCCCAAAATGACATCATTTGTATGATAGTCATAGATATGCCATTAAGTTGGGAAAGTCCTCTACTATTTTTAGTTTGCTAAACTTTTAGCAGGAATTGATGCCATATTTTAAGTTATTTTTTTGCAGAAATTGAACGTTTTTTATGAATTAGTATATTAATATGGGGATATACATTGATTAATCTTTTACTTTTAGAGTAATTGTAGGTTTACAGTAAAATTGAGGGGAAGGTGTTCCCAAATATCTGCTACCTCCACAGAGGTGTAGCCTTCCTCATTATCGATATGCCCACAAGAGTGCTACATCTGTTGCAATTGATGAGCATACATTGACACATGATAGTCACCCAAGGTCCATAGTTTATATTATGGCTCACTCTTGGTGTTTTATATTATGTGGGTTTAGACAACTGTATAATGATATGTATTTATCATTATGGTATTATATAGACAATTTTCACTGTCCTAAAATTTCTCTGTGCTCCACTTGCTAATTCCTCTCTCCTAACCTCCAATTGCTGACAACTATTGATCCTTTTTATTTTTTCCATAGTTTTATCTTTTTTAGAATGTCGTATAGTTGGAATAATGTAGTGTGTACCCTTTTCAGAATGGCTTCTTTCAGTTAGTAATATGAATTTAAGATTCTTCCATCTCTTTTCATAGTTTGATAGCTCACTTCTTTTTAGTGATGAATAATATTCCATTGTCTGAATGTACCACATCTATATAGACATTCATTTATTGAAGGAAATCTTGTTTGTCACCAAGTTTGGCAATTATAAATAAGCCTGCTATAAATATCTATGTGGAGGTTTTGTGTGAGCATAAGTTTTCAACTCCTTTGGGTAAATACCAAAAATTGTGATTGCCAGACTGTATCGTAAAAGTATGTTTAGTTTTGTAAGAAACTGCAAAACTGCCTTTCAAACTTGCTTTACCATTTAGCATTCCTGTCATAAATAAATGAGAGTGCCTGTTTCATAACCTTACCAGCATGTGGTGTTGTCAGTGTTTCTGATTATAGCTATTCTAATAGGTGTATAGTGGTATCTCATTGTTTGAATTTTCATTTTGCTGATCTGATGACATATGATGTGGAACGTCATTCCATATGCTTTTTGTCATTTGTATTTGTATTTTTTTTTTTTTTATGTCTCATAAGATCTTTGGCCCATATTTAAAGGGGGTTGTTTTCTCTTTGTTGAGCTCTATGAAAGATTTTTTAAAAAAATATTTTGGATAATGGTCCTTTACCAGATGTGGCTTTTGTAAATATTTTCTCCCAGTTTATGATTTGTCTTCTTATTCTCTTGACATTATTTTTTGCAGAACAGAAGTTCTTATTTTTAATGAATTCAGTTTATCAATTATTTCATGCATGGACTTCTTCTTGGTATTTTATCTGAAAAGCCATCACCATATCCATGGTCATCTAAGTTTTTTTGTGTGTGTGTTACTTTCTAGGAGTTTTATGCTTTCACATTCTTGTTTAGGTTAATTTTTGTGGGGTGCCTGGGCGGTTTAATAAGTTAAGCATCCAAATCTTGGTTTTGGCTCAGGTCATGATCTCAGACTCATAAAATCAAGCCCCAAGTCAAGCCCCATGCTCAGTGCAGAGTCTGCTTGAAATTCTTTCCCCATCCCTTCCCCTCTCCCTCAGCTCATCCCCCCACTTGTTTGCTCTATCTAAAATAAATAAACAAAATAAAATCTTAAAAATAAACAAATTTAATTTTTGTGAAAGGTGTAAGTTCTGTATCTAGATTTTTTTTTTTTTTTACATGTGGATGTCCAGTTGTTCCAGCACCATTTGCTGAAAGGATGATCAACGTTGGGGACTTATTAAGAAATATTTACTTACATGTAAAGTTTTTCTTCTACAAGATTTGTTTTATCTATAATATTTCAATTAGATCTTTATATGTAGCACAGTTTTTGGAATAAGACAATCTTTCATTATGGATTTTTATTGACTGGTATCATTTATTGAGAAGATAACATAAAATTGAAATAATTGTTGATATTGTTATTATTGTTGAAACAAACAACTTGATTTTAAATTTTATATGGAAATACAAAGTAAAAACCATAATCAAGTTACGTGAAGGAGATTCTTGTGGTACTTATATTACCAAATATAAAGCCTTTTTATAAAGCTAGGCTATTTAATACAATGTTGTCCTATCATAAAGATAGATAGTAGATGATTGAAACAGAATAGAGAATTCAACTACAGGTACACATACACGAACACTTGATTTATGACAAAGTGACACTGCAGAACACTTGATAATCACCCTCTATAGGACTAGAAGATCCTAATTGCTCCAATTTTTGTAGATCTTTGTAGACTATAACATAGCACAACTTTACCAATACATTTGACTGTAAGGACCAATCCAGAACAGCACTAAAGATTTAACATTTTGATTAGAGTAAGTTGTCTGGATATTGAAAGAGTTGACCATGTTTATGGGCTAGTTTTCCAGTATATTTAGAAAAGAATTCATTCATCAAGGAACTCAGAGACAATGAAAGGATTTTATGATTTAGGAGATTGCAGCATATTTCTCGTCAGGGGGAAAAATAGAAAAGAATAAACATGCATAATGAACACTTTTCAAAAAAAGTGTTTGATAACATAGTTGCAAAATTAGCACTAAGGAGGAGATATGTAACATTTCACACTTCAGTTAAACAGAAGTAGAATCTTTTAGACTACATGGAATATAAATAATACATTACATATTTCCTATGGTAGTTCTTTAGTATTTCTATTAAAATACTATAAAGTAGATTTAATAGAAAAAAAATAGTGTGCTTGTAATAGTCCCCACAAAATACAGTGCTATGGTCTCTTAAATGAAACTGCAAATGACCACAAATGAAACCTTAAGTGAAAACATTATTAGCAGAAATACATTAAAATATAAAATTAGAAATTAAAAACCTTGTGAGAATAATTTCTATATGAAAACATTGGTCAAAATAATTTGAAAAAATTCTCTATTTATGTATTTAATCTTCAAAGATTTTCATTATAAATTTTTTTACGATTATATATATATTTACTTTTTGCAAACAATGAATCATAGAACACTACATCAAAAACTAATGATGTACTATATGGTGACTATATTAAAGAGTATGTATTTTATTTATTTATGTGAAAGAGAGAGAGAGAGAGAGAGAGGAGGGAGAGTCAGAGGGAGAAGCAGAGTCCCTACTGGGCAGAGAGCCCAAAGTGGGGCTCAGTTACAGGGCCCCAGGATCATGACCTGAGCCAATGGTAGACACTTAACCAACTGAGCCACCCAGGCGCCCCTCATTACAAATTATTAAAGCACACAGAAAAATTACAGAAAATAATAATGTAGGCACTAATGTACCATGACCCAGATATAGTAGAAGAATCTTTAATATGTTAATTTTAATATTTTAATTAATCACTTGTTATCTTTGTCAGGTTGTTAGTTTGTAAGTGACCATTTAAAATTACATATTACAGATAGGTTCCATTTGTATATATAAACCATGCCCTTGCTAAAATGACATAATTGTTCTCCAATAAATCAAAGTAAACTAAATTGGTTAAAAACATAGAGGATGATGATTGCAAATGAGTACTAAACAGAGGGTGGTCTGTGTGACAAATGGAGGGGAGGTGATGAGTGGGAGTTTAATATTAAGATTATATTCACTTTCAAAGGCATAATAGAAGGTTATATAGAGAGCTCAATTTGCAGAATTTGATACATGCTGAGAAATTTAGAAATTGTTTATCATGACATTTTTGTATATTCAACCCACTAATTATTTCTTCATTCGGAAGTGTCTCTCTAACCAGATACTCCTCAGTGTTTCACTCCATTCTCTGCTTTATCTAAATAAAACATTAATCTAAATGACTTGGAAAGTAATGTTTAACCCTCTCACTAGAGCTATTTGTTATGCAAACACACAGCCATTGGACAGAACAATTACTTATCAAATGAATAATTAAGTTGAAATTTCAAAACTATTGTTTGTATGAGAAAAGAGATTTAGAGAGCAAACAGAAAAATAATAAGACAGAAAGGCTAGAAGCATGGATTAATAATAAAGGTCAAGTCCATGCCTGGGTAAAAAACAATAAAGTGACATCCTAAAAAGTCAATGATTTTTATCACTTATGTTTGGCTATAGATATGAAACTAGTTAAGATAGCTTTAATTACAAGCAATAGAATTTTGGGCACTGTAATCCCTTTACCATTTTATTCTTTGTGTCTTTTTTTCCTTTTGCCTTTCTAAACTGTTATGTATGTTACATAACTCGTATATATTAAATTAAAGCATAAGGCTTAATTATTTGTATCATTGCTTCAAAGGATTTCTAGGATAATGTCCTTGTTTTCTTCTCTCTTTTTAAAAATATTTTATGTATTTATCTGACAGAGAGAGAGAAACACAGAGAGCACAAGCAGGGGAGGCAGCAGAGGGGGAGGAAAAAGAAGCAGGCTCTCCTCTGAGCAGGGAGCCCAATGCAGAATATGATCCCAGAACCCTGAGATCATGACCTGAGCTGAAGGCAGACACTTACTAATTGAGCCACCCAGGTGCCAATGTCCTTGTTTTCAAAATGAGATTAATAAATTCTTTATATTAGACAATGCCTCTAAAATTAGAACTCAGGTTTGCTGCTATTTTAAAATAATATATTTATGACTTTTATTATATTTTGAATATAACTGGCATAGGAATGAAATCTCATTAGATATGTTTGGGAACTCAGAAATTTCAGAGTATAGTAAGAGAATATGGTCATGATATTTTATATGGAAAACCCAAAAGACTCCACCCCCAAACTCCTAGAACTCATACAGCAATTCAGTAATGTGGCAGGATACAAAATCAATGTACAGTAATCAGTTGCTTTCTTATACACTAACAATGAAAATATAGAAAGGGAAATTAGAGAATCAGTTCCACTTACTATAGCACCAAGAACCACAAGATACCTGGGAATAAACCTGACCAAAGAGGTAAAGGATCTGTATTCAAGGAACTACAGAACACTCATGAAAGAAATTGAAGAAGACACAAAAAGATGAAAGACCATTCCATGCTCATGGATCAGAAGAATAAACACTGTTAAAATGTCTATACTGCCTAGAGATATCTATACTTCCAATGCCATCCTGATCAAATTTCCACCAGCGTTTTTCAAAGAGCTGGACCAAACAATCCTAAAATTTGTATGAAATCAGAAGAGACCCCGAATTGCTAAGGAAATGTTGAAAAAGAAAAACAAAACTGGGGGCATCATGTTGCCTCATTTCAAGCTTTACAACAAAGCAGTGATCACCAAGACAACATGATACTGCACAAAATCGACCAGTGGAACAGAGTAGAGAGCCCAGATATGGACCCTCAACTCTATGGTCAAATAATCTTCAACAAAGCAGGAAAAAATACACATTGGAAAAAAGTCTCCTCAATAAATGGTGCTGGGAAAATTGGACAGCTATGTGTAGAAGAATGAAACTCGACCATTCTCTTACACCGTACACAAAGATAAACTTGAAATGGATAAAGGACCTCAATGTGAGGCAGGAATCTATCAAAATCCTAGAGGAGAACATAGGCAGTAATATCCGCCACAGCAACTTCTTTCAAGATATGTCTCCAAAGGCAAAGGAAACAAAAGCAAAAATGAACTCTTGGGACTTCATCAAGATCAAAAGCTTCTGCACAGCAAAGGAAACAGTCAACAAAAAACCCACAGAATGGGAAAGATATTTGCAAATGACACTACAGACAAAAGGCTGATATCCAAGATCTAGAAACAACTCAAACTCAACACACACAAAACAGATAATCATGTCAAAAAATGGGCAGAAAACACGAACAGACACTTCTCCAAAGAAGACATACAAATGGCTAACAGGTGCTTGAAAAAATGTTCATCATCCTTAGCCATCAGGGAGATTCAAATCAAAACCACAATGAGATACTGCCTTACACCAGTTAGAATGGTCAAAATTAACAAGACAGTAAACAACAAGTGTTGGAGGAGACGTGAAGAAAGGGGGAACCCTCTTATACTGTTGTTGGGAATGCAAGTTGGTGCAGCCACTTTGGAGAACAGTGTGGAGATTCCTTAAGAAATTAGAAATAGAGCTACCCTATGACCCTGTAATTGCACTACTGGGTATTTACTCCAAAGATACAGATTTAGTGAAAAGAAGGGCCATCTGTACCCCAGTGTTCATAGCAGCAATGGCCACAGTTGCCAAACTGTGGAAAGAGCCAAGATACTCTTCAATGGACAAATGGATAAAGAAGATATGGTCCATATATACAATGGAGTATTATACCTCCATCAGAAAGGATGAATACCCAATTTTTATATCAACATGGATAAGACTGGAAGAGATTATGGTGAGTGAAATAAGTCAAGCAGAGAGAGCCAAGTATCATATGAGTTCATTTACTTGTGGAGCATAAGGAATAACACGGAGGACATTGGGAGATTGAGAGGAGAAGTGAGATGAGGGTAATCAGATGGGAAGACAAACTATGAGAGACTGTGGACTCTGAGAAACAAACTGAGGGTTTTGAAGGGCAGCGGAGTGGGGAGATGGGTGAGCCTGGTGGTGGGTATTATGGAGGGCATGTATTGCATGGGGCACTGGGTGTGGAGCATAAACAATGAATTTTAGAACATGGAAAATAAATAAAATAAAATAAAATGGGGAAAAAATAAAAGAGAATATAGTCATATATTGTGTACTTTCTAAGGTGACTGGGAGGGTTAGGCATAGCAGCCCATAACCAATACCTTTATATTTCCATGGTAAATATGTGAATATTCTTTTATTTAAAATTTTACATATTTACTTGAAAGAGAGAGAGTGAGTGAGTTCATGAGTGGGGAGGAGGGGCAGAGGGAGAGGGAGAAGCAGAGTCCTTGCTGAGCAGGGAGCCCCATGCAGGGCTCCATCACAAGACCCCGGGATTATGACCTGAGCTGAAGGTAGATGCTTAGCCCACTGAGCCACACAGTCACCCCAGTATGTGACTATTCTAGCCAGCTAGGATAAATACAGACTGCAGATAATCACCTATCTCTTCTGCTCAGGATATGTAACTAAATGAGAGCAGGTCAGGGCACATCTTGCTATCAAATGTTACCAAAAAATTATATTTAAAGCTGTTTGGAGTCCTTAAATTAAATAATGTTTTGTGCCAAGACAAAACAAAAACAAACCTTGTTATCTTTGTGTAAATCTGAGTCCAATTATTTTTATTTATTTCAAAATAGGAATTCTTCCATTTACTATCTAATCATGTTCATTCAACTTGTTTGAACTTATTTCCTTGTCTATTTTAGTTATCTTAAATAGTTTAATCCTCATCCCTCCAATACTATTCATGCAATAAAATCAATCTAGAAAATAACAATAAACACACCACACCATCTTAACATTTTATTAGTAAGAACATTGAGCTTAAATTTCATTAATAAGATATTATTCAATGATATTCAAATGCTCTTCAGTCAGTGCTTATTGGATCCCCTGTTCAAAAGAATCTGTAAACAAAAATTATCTATTTGTATTTTATGACAATTAAGAGAAATAAATTTGAAGTATGTTGTATGTATGTGTATATGTATACATGTGAGGTCATATGTGTGCTTGGGATTGTGTGGAAATGTTTTGATCATTTAAAACATGGCTTGTGTAGAAACATATGTCATTGAGTTAGAAAATTTTGCCTTGCCTGTTGTTAAAGTTTGGTTTCCCCAAGAAGCAGCTCTGATAAGTTTGAACACAGGATTGTAATTGGGGAGCGCACAGGATTAAATAAGGAAACTATTTTGGGCCAAGAGTTAGTCTTGGGAGAGTAACTCATTTAAGAGCTGTTCGTTGCCAACCAAAAACAATTAAAGGAATAAGTTTACTCCTGAAGGTCTGGAACCATTGGTTCATATAATAAGCTCATTTTGGGGGGAAAATTGAAAGCGTTCTTAGGATTTGATGCAGCCCCTACTGCTGCAGAAGGCCTTAGGGTCTTAACTCATTATCCCCTTTTTCCATCACTCATTTCTTTTTCCCCTGATGCTTGGCAACATCTTTCCTAGTCTAGGTTTCTTGCCTGTTTCGGTAACACAAATCTAATCCCTGAGAATCTGTGGTCCCTTCGCACCATGCTCTTCTCAAGCTGTGACTGTTGGATTTGTGCATGTATGGTCAAAATAGGGCAAGTGAATATGAGGGGACACAACACAAAATGTTAAAAGCATTTTAGTTAAAAGCATTCTTCCCTGTCTTCATTGTATAAAGAAACTCTACTTCTTCCTGATTATTAGCAGTAATTCTCCTTGCTGGGATTCTGACTTTTCATGTCTGCTGGTCTTTTGGCATCAGGAATTGGAAATGACCAGATGGTGGCTTATCTAATGGTTTAATGGGACCCTGGCTCTGCCCCTTGTTAGAAGTCTCTCTACTGTAAGAAATAGCACCTCTAAATCCCCAAGACTCAGACTTACATGATGAGGAGGACAAATTCTCTAAGAAAATCACTGGAATTGATGGTGAGAGATCCACTCTTGTTTTCATCCTTCTAGCTTTTGGCAAAAGATCCATTCCATTATTCTAAAAGGCCATCAGATTCTAGGTTATGTGATATAAAAGCTTTTCTCCCCACCGCCCTCGCCAGACTCAGGGGTAGTCCTTAGTGCCCATTGGGAGAATTTCCCTCTGAACTATTTTTCAGGGCCACTTCTGAGTGGAGCTAACATTTGCAGCCATATACAGAGCTTAGTTGAAGTAGAGATGCCAACATAATAGTAGTTGATAACATCAGAATCTGGACCACCTGCTTATGCATCTTCTATTCTTTGTTTTTGTTCACTTCTGATGCAAAACATAGCACTTCAGTCTTATAATGCATTGCTGCTCGTCCAATTTGACCTTATGATTTGGTTGATATAATAAAATTTAGTTTATGAAGGGTAATACCACAAGTCCACTTGATGTTCCTGGGCTCAGTAACATAACAGGATCTGTTTCTGAAAATTATATAAATATTTATTGCATATGACAAGATCATGACCCAGCATCTTAGATGTCTATCTTGTGATTCTTCTACTGGGGCTTGCCCTAAACTCCATATAGCTTCTTTTCCCTTCACAGATATCTATAATACCATTTAATCTGTTAGGTCATGTGGTCCATGTGGCAGAGCCCCTTCTGTCTTACCTTGGACCTTCTCTAGAGACCTTTCCTGATCTAGGTTCCACTTAAAGCTAGTTATTTCATGTCATTTGGCATATGGGTCAAATGGTATTCTTAGGTGTGGACTATGCAATTTCCAAAATCTAGAGAGACCTACTGGGTATTGTTCTTCCTTCTTAATGGTGGGAAGTACAAGATGCAATAATATGCTCCTTATTTTTAGATGATGGTCTGGAATACCTCAGACTGTGGGAACTCTGAAATCTACACTGATGTAGCAATATCCTGACCTTGATCTGTCTTACACTCTCTGCAGTATATGTGTCTTACCAAGAACTCCAGTAGATTTGTCTTTTCTTATTTATCAGTCCTCTTAACATGATGCTATTTTTAGGGTACATCAATGTGTTGTTCTTGCATATGTCCAGCTGTTCCAGGTCCCTTTGGATTGCATTACAGAGGACAGAGAAGATAACATAACCTTGGGGCAAGACCATGAAACTGTGTAAGGAAAAACTGTTGTCTCTCTCAAAAAATGCAAATTATTCTCCTTTAAAGTAGGAATGAAAATAAATATATTGACCACATCAGATGCCACATATCATGTGTTTAATGTTGGGTTCAAGCAAAGATAGCACCTTTGGCATACCACCTATAATAGAGGCCACTTGATGGTTTGTATTTGTAGTAATCAGTTATCTTCCAGAATTTGTCTGTCTTTTGATGGGCCATACTAGTGGATTTAATGCTATTTATTAATATTTAAAGTGCCACTAATCTCTGCTATTCCTATAGAATATAGCATGGCTCTGATTTATTTTCTTTGTGCATGGGAGGGAGGTAGCTTCACAGGCTTCCCAGTACCTTCAACAGTTTAGGATTTTGGCCTTTTATTGAATATACCCATTTTAATTGTATGTTTTACAATCATAAAATATCATCAGGGACTTTGTAGAACTATTGAATACACTGTAAACCAGATTTGATCAGAGATTCAATTTATTATCTAGTTCCCATGTATACCCATTCAACAGAAATTCATAAAAGCTGTGAGTCCTCCAGCATCAATGTTAGTATGAACTATTTTTGGGTATTCCTCTTTCCTAGGATATGAATACTAAATTAAAAGACAACATATCCCTGGGTGCCTGGGTGGCTCAGTGGGTTAAGCCTCTGCCCTCGGCTCAGGTCATGATCTCAGGGTCCTGGGATAGAGCCCCGCATCGGGCTCTCTGCTCAGCAGGGAGCCTGCTTCCTCCTCTCTCTCTGCCTGCCTCTCTATCTACTTGTGATGTCTCTCTGTCAAATAAATAAATAAAATCTTAAAGAAAAAAAGGCAATATATCCCTTTGGAAAGGATTCATCAAATATCTTTGCCTTGGTATTATACAATCATTGCATTTTGTGACCAAGATTTTCCAATGTTTAATAGGTTCCAGCTCTGAAAACTAGCTAGGATCCAGAAATTGGCAAAAGATAAGTTTTTATTTAGAATGGATGTCCATGGTATCTTGATTATATATTTTAAAATTTATTTTGAACCATATTCTAGCCAGCTATTCTTCTATTTTGTCCTTAGGAATGCTGTCTATTAACTCTTTCCTTTGTTCTTTACAGGTAATGATACTGTGATTGAAATTAAACCTTCCTTGCTCATTACAAAAACCCTGCCCATCTTTTATTTCTGATGGTGAAGCACCTCCACTTTATTTTCCAAGATTCTGTCAGTTCCATTGCTATCAGAGAGCTCAGTTCTATGATGGCATATTGTACTGACAGGTGTGGCCTGTGGATAGCATCCACCTCTGATCTTTTCAGTGTCCATATCACTAGTACATTTTTTATTGCTTCAATAAAGCAAAGTGTCTTCGGGGACCACTCATCATAATATTCATCTGGTGGATTTTCTGAACTTATATATATATCTACTTCATCATTCCTACTTCTTTGAGTTTTTATGTTCCTTCTTTCAACATCTCTCATAGTAGATTTGGCATTACGACTTTATATATTATGGGCTACAACTTTCTCCAAGTTGCTAAGAACCATCCTAACAGTTTGTTATTACAGTTAACTTGAGTTCCTTGTAGGATGTTACTTTCTGTATCATGAGAGAAGATAAAATCTTCTTTGCCAAACTTTATATTATGCCTCTCCAGTCCCATATGTTTTCTCTTGGTTCCTCCTGGGACGTTTTGGCAAGTTCCCACAGATATGTCAGAGTACAGCACTTTTTCTCTTAGCAAACCCAGTATTTATCTGGCTATTTTATGTTGTGAGTTAGTCCTTGTTGTTGGTCTGGTAGACAAGAGGAAGGCTATAAGAAGATTGGAGGGAAACAGTCTTCCCTGGTAAGGCAGAGGCATCTGTACCATTTTTATGGAAGCTGGAATCATGCCTTTAACAGAGAGGAAACCTTTAATATATATATATTTTTAAATGTACTACTCAAGATCTCCCTATCACATGCCTAATAATTCCACTCTTTCCCATTCAGGATCCTGACTTTTGTATTGCATAATTGTCAGTATGGAGAGTTCACCTTTCTCAAGAGCAACTTACAATCAAGTGCTGGCCCTGATATGAAGCTTTTTTTCTTACCTCTCATAGCAGGAGATGTGATTCTCTTCTTGCTACCAAGTAGCAAGCTGAATTCATATCTTATCCTGTTTGCTAAAATGATATAATGGTATGCATGTCTACTGTCTACTTCCTCCAATCTTATCTTATATCATTATTATGAAAGTAATAATATTTCCTAAATGCACCAGTAATAATATCATTACCCTGCTAAGTACTATTGATTGCTCCTTGCTGCCCATTAAATTATGTACAACCCCCCCAAAATAGAAGATATAAGGAAATGGGTGAATAACATATTTAATCTTAAGTTACACCTATTTATTTCTTCTCTTTTACAAGAGATCTTCAAATATGAAGAGATAGAATTCATGTCTTATAATTAGGGTAAAGATATATTCTTCTTTCTTTAGGACTGTCCTGGTTGACCCAGTTATCCTAGCATAATCATTAAGTGTTCTTTTTGCTCTCTAAAATTTATACAGTCATTTTATATCAATACTTGATTTTGTGAGACCAAACATTCTTCTAGCCCTTAATTATGTTAAACTGTTATATTTAAGCCCTAACAAATACAACTGTAGTAAAAATTATTGTAAACTGTTACTGTAAAATGAAGAACATCCTCAAGGTATTCAGGTATTCAGAGGTAAAATAACCTCAAGGTATTCAGAGGTAAAAAACAGATACTCTGCAAAAAAATGAGAATAAGATATTAGCTCATCGGTAACATCAAATACTAGAAAACAGAGCAAGTTGTTCACAATTATTTTTTTTAAAGATTTTATTTATTTACTTGAGAGAGGAGAGAGAGAGTGAGAGAGCATGAGAGGGGAGAGGGTCAGAGGGAGAAGCAGACTCCCTGCCAAGCAGGGAGCCCAATGCGGGACTCGATCCCAGGACTCCAGGATCATGACCTGAGCCGAAGGCAGTCGCTCAACCAACTGAGGCACCCAGGTGCCCCGCACAATTACTTTTTTTTAAAAGACATTTATTTTAGAGGGGGGGGGAGAACAGGGGAAGTGTAGGGGGAAAGGGAAAGAATCCTCAAGCAGACTCCTCACTGAGCACAGAACCCAATATGGGGCTCAATCCCAAGACCCTGTGGGAAGGGTAGGGGGAGAGGAAGAGAGAGAATCCTCAAGCAGACTCCTCGCTGAGCACAGAACCCAATATGGGGCTCAATGCTAGGACCCTGAGATCATGAGCTGAGCAGAAATTAACAGCCACTAACCAGTTGAGCCATCTATGTCCCCAAGTTGTTTATAATTCTTACAGAAATTTATTTTGAATCCCAAACTGTATTTCAATAGTCATGTGTAAAAACAGAATAAAAACATCTTCAGAAGTGTGATAAGACAGAATTTATCTTCTATATACTATTTTTTTTATGGGTAATATACGGGTGTTTAAAAAAAAAAGAAATTTAGTAAACCAAAGATTACTTATGAGATTCTAGAACTCTGGATTCACAAGGGGAGAGAAGTATTCAGGTGTCACCTAGATGACAGGACTAGGGAGCAAGCTTCACAGTTTGAAGCACAGAAGACAAAATTGAAGGACTTTAAGGTTAGATAGGGGACTCAGTAGAATATATAATATGATTGTTTAGAAAACCATAGGAATATGCTTTATGTTAGTCAATAAAAGATGGCATAATAGCAGAGATAGAAATATATGGTTTGAAATTTTAGTATGGCCAATGAAAGAACTAAGAGTAATATTATAATTATTTTGGGAAAAAGGAGGAGAGATGCAGGGTAATGTAAACAACGTAAATCTCACCTATCAAAGTAGAAAATAATAAATTAGATCAAAAGTGTAAAAATCAAAATACAAAAGTACAAGTATATTATTCACAGATATGGGAATAAAGACTGGAATAATTAAGCCAAGTATATGATAAAGTAGTTGGCTCTGAAAAAGGACATTAAAAGTGGAATGATTTGGGGAAGGAAATATTTCTCAAACTAGAGTTTTCTAAGTTATGTGTATACATTTCCTTGATAAAGAAAATAAACAAAAAAAAGCAAACAAAATTATGCATGATGAGAGATACTATTTAACAATGCCTATACTAACATGTAATATCCCTTGGCTTTTGTCTTTTGCAATCTCAAAATGCATTCACATGGCCCATAAACAATATCAACTCTTAGCAGAGGAGAAATTTACTAGATTAATATTCACTCACATAGGCATTCATTCATCTAACAAATATATATATATGGGACATCTTTTGCATGTTAGATATTCTACTAATGAGAATTAAAATATAAAACAAACAAATATAAAGATCAAAATAATTCTAATTTCAAACATTTTATATTAGTGAAGTTATTAGACAATGAAATAGAAGATGGAGAACATGCTTGATGAATGTTATTAGTATATTAGTCAGAGGGTACTGAAGAAAAAAACAAAACTAAATTCAGGATCTTTTACTATTTTTTTGCAAGTGACAATTATATTGACTCAAATATCCCAATGATATTAGAAAACTAAATATTAATTTCCCTGAATATGCCATAATAATGAAAACCTGGCATTATGCAGATGTATGTGTACATTTTACTCTGTTGAATGCTAGTCAGGGAGTAAAGCCAACTTTTTTCTTTTATTTGTAAGATAAACAAGTGTACTGTTGAATTCACTTAATTTTCAAATTAAGGACTATCTAAATATTCAGAAACAAAAATTGATTGAGTATATTTTGGTTTTATAACATGGTATTTTAAAGAAAAGTTTCTTATACTAGAAAGAGAATGAAGAAACCAAACCTAATTAAAGAGGAACCCTTGCAAAGGAATGTAAAAATAAAACAAAATTGCCACAGTTTGATGACAAAGAAATTATTCAGTTACTGGAGCTACGCTGGTTATTGAGTGATGTTCTAGATCAGGTAAGCAGTGGTGCTTGGATGTTCATTCATGTATGTATACAAAGAGGGCTGAAAAAAGGAGGGAGTCAAGTAGTCATGGGGTGGAAATCATTGGGGACAGGCATAGGCATTGGGAAAAGTTTCTTTTTTTTTTCTTTCAATTTTATTTATTTATTTGAGAGAGAGAGAATGAGAGAGAGACAGCAAAAGAGGGACCACAGGCAAGTGGAGTGAGAGAAGCAGGCTTCCCGCAGAGTAGGGGGCCTAATGCAGGGCTTGATTCCAGGACTCCAAGATCATGACCTGAGCTGATGGCAGACGCTTAAAGACTGAGCCACCCAAGAGAAAAGTTTTTGAGGAGAATAGGCAAAATGGCTTGAGAGTTGGTAAGAGAGGATAAAATATAAATGGAATTATTAGAGGTTTTAGCAATCCAGATTTGAGTAATACACAGTGCCAGCTTCTCTCTTTTTAAGAGGGAAAACAAAATTACTAACCGTGGAAGTTAAAGGCACAGGAATATTTAAGAAATATGTTGAAGGGCAAAAGAACAAGTCTGGTGGCTGAGTGAATGCTGACTGAGAGTGAAGGAAGCTCAAGGGATTAAGGTCATTTAGAGTTTTCCATCTGGGTGGCATTACAGTGATGTTACCTTCAAAAGAAGTAGGGAGGAGGGACAGGAACTTACTTAAAAGAACATCATGGAGGGGCACCTGGGTGGCTCAGGTCATGATTTTGGGGTGCTGGGATTAAACCCATGTAATGCTTTCTGTTCATCAGGGAATCTGCTTCTCCCTCTTCCTCTGCACCCCCCACTTGTGCTCCATCTTTCTCTCTCTCTCTCAAATAGATAAAGTCTTTTAAAAAAAATCATGGAGGGACGCCTGGGTGGCTCAGTTGGTTAAGCAGCTGCCTTCGGCTCAGGTCATGATCCCGGCGTCCTGGGATCGAGTCCCACATCGGGCTCCTTGCTCGGCAGGGAGCCTGCTTCTCCCTCTGCCTCTGCCTGCCACTCTGTCTGCCTGTGCTCGCTCTCTCTCTCCCTCTCTCTCTGACAAATAAAAAAAAAAAAAAATCATGGAAACAAAGGAAAAATAGAAAGAAGGAATTTTAAAACAAATGGATACATCATTATTAAATTATTTTAAGCTTAAGAAATTGATCAGTTATTAGAAGTGCTCCAGGTATATGAAAACGTTCTCAAAACTGGATTAATTTTATTTTTTCTTAAACATAGAATTGAAGACACTCTATAAACATAAGACATTACTTGAGAATATATTCATATATGACAATGTATGTTATAATTCTCTGTTCCCTGTCCTAATATGTTTACAAGGTTAATTTTAAGTATTTTATTAATAAAACTTTGGTACTTTTTCTCTAGTATTGCATTTTCAGCTGCTGAAACTTACTTTACATTGATGTTTTTCCAGGGAAAGTTTTCCTTTTTCTCTGATGACATTTGAATTATTGAAAGATTGCATCTTGACTATAAAGTTAACAGAATGTTGAAAGACATCTAAATCTTTTTGATGTGATATATAATTCATGTTTATTTCCTTTCTCTGTTGTGGAAATGATCCTAGTTAATTACAGTTTATGTAAGGAAGAATTAAGAAAAACAAAGTTTGTTCTTATTAAAATTTTGTTGCTAGGAAAGAGCAAGTTTTTGCTAACCTAGTTACATTTCCTAAACTACCATGGCAAGTCACATGGACTTTTAACAAAAAGAACTACCATTGTGGTTTTTTTTTAATTTCAAAAGTCTTGATATCACTTTTGTTTCTCTATCTCAAATTGTGAACTTCTTCAAAATACAGAACACACAGAGTATGTCAGAAATATTACAAAAACCCAACAAAAACTATTAAGTCCTGTCATTTCTAGAAAAATATGCATATCTGCTAAATATTATATCTAAAAATTTTTAAAAGATTTTATTTATTTACTTGAGAGAGAGAGAGTGAGAGAGAGCATGAGAGGGGAGAAGGTCAAACAGAGAAGCAGACTCCCCGTGGAGCTGGGAGCCCGCAGAGGGACTCAATCCCAGGACTCCAGGATCATGACCTGAGCCAAAAGCAGTTGCTTAACCAACTGAGCCACCCAGGTGCCCCTCTATCTAAATTTCTGAGGGCAAAGCAAAAGTTTCAGGATAAGACTTGCATATAAACTGAAGTAAACATAATATTAAATTGCACTTATACCTGTTTTGCAGGGTTTAAGTATGAAGAAAAGACAAATGTAAGAAAAAATATTCATTCTGGTTATATATATAATATGTATATATATATATATACAATGTGCATAATATATATTGTGTACATACATATAATGTTTACCTATATATATATAACATTATCATAACAGGTGAAATAAAAGGATATTGAGAGGCAACAAAGGCATTTTTTAGTAATAATGATTGAAATGTAAGAGTTTATATGAAATTAATGTGCCTATTAATATGCTAGTACATGAAAATTCAAGTTCAAAGGAAATAACTGAGTTGGGCTTTTAAGGTTTAACTTGAATGAGCAAATAGGAAAATATTGCAGTTTAGCACAAACATTGTTTTAGCATAAAAAGGAAGATCTTTTAATTGAATAATGCATATCTTCTCAACCTATGTTCATTTGTTTTCTTTTCCTTAGCATATATTAAAAAACATTTATGATTTGTCCTTTCATAATATTTATGAAATAAAGATTATATTATGGATTTGTAAATCAAATAGGCATTTGTAAAATCAGCTGTCCACTCAGGTTTTTTGATTTTTTGGTTTTTTTGGTTTTTTTTTAAGCTTTTTTTATGTACTCATACTAAACTATTATAACTTGTGTAGGAGTGACTTTTTAAAACATTTTATTACATAAATGTTCAAGCACACACACAACTAAGGAAAATAGTAAATGTACCTCTTTGTATCCATCTCTGAGCCATAATAATTGCTGCAATTGAACCAATACTATATTTTTTCTTTGTTACTTGAGAATTTTTAAGCAAATTCAAGAAAACAATTTATTTTACACCCTAATGGAAGGTATATCTCAGTGGTAGAGCATTTGACTGCAATTTATTTTACACTTAAATCTAATATATATATCTCTCACCAAGATGTTATTCTTCTTTAATATAACCATAATGGTATTCTTACCCCTTCAAAAAAAAAATCCTCAATATTAAACGAATACCCATTCCATGTTCAAATTTTCCCAAGTATCAAAAAGGTAATTGTTGCAGTTGGTTATTTGAATTATTACAGATTTTAAACCTATATCTCTTACTATAGTTAATCCAAATTATAAATATATATGAATATATGTAAATCTATATATTTCTACCACAAATATTTGCCCAAGTGTTTGAAAACTACATTACTGAACTGTTGCATGTATTGGAGTTTAAATGTTATTGAGTGAAAACTATGTGTGTGTATGTGTTTGTGTTTGTATGTATATAATTTTTACTCTAATTATAACTATTAGGATGGATTTTATGCTATAACTTAAGAGACATATAGCATGAGATTGATAGCTCAAAATGCAATTTTCAAAATTAATTAAAGTATTCCACAAATATTTACTGAAAATTAAGGACCTATTGCTATGCTTCTGTTTGTGTACAAGGAAATAATCAAAACAAAAGAAAGAATTTGTAATTTACTGGAATTTTATTATGCTAAGGCAATGTGGAAAATCTATTAAATATTATGTAAAAGGGAAAGATATATTTGAGAACATGTAGAGACAACTAATGTGCTGAAATTAGTAGAATTTTGAGAGAAGAGATATCATCGTTGGTTGGCAATAACTTTCCCAAAGTAGGTGGTAGTTTCACTGGTTTTGATGGCAATAACTTCCACAGATTAATGTGGAGGTAAGAAAAGTTATGATCTATTTAAGGAAGAGTAAAAGAACAAAGATACTAAAATTTAAGCATTTATATGAAGGAGTGATTTAAAATGAGAAAATGGGGGGTGCCTGGGTGGCTCAGTGGGTTAAAGCCTCTGCCTTCCGCTCAGGTCATGATCTCAGGGTCCTGGGATGGAGCTCCACATCTCCACATCGGGCTATCTGCTCAGCGGGGAGCCTGCTCCCCCTTTCTCTCTGCCTGCCTGTCTGCCTATTTGTGATCTCTTTCTGTCAAATAAATAAATAAAATCTTTTAAAAAAAAGAATTCATTTATTCTACATGCCAGCTAGATACGCCAGGTTGGTGCATTCCCGGTCATGGTGCCATATCAAGGATTTAGCATTTATCTCCTCGGTTGGAAAATTAAACAAGAAAGATGAATAGCTTTGCTGAAGAGGAATCCACATTGTTGAGTTCATTCATAACTTCCATTGCTGCCACCATCACCATTGTATTCATGTTCTCTTTCAGCTGACACAGATATGCTTTCAAAAACTGGCTGATGTATATCCATGGCATAAATGGCCTAGTCTATTTTCTTTTAGGACTTTTCTCTAAAGGAGAAGCCCTTTTTAACACCCACATAGATTAGAAATATTGCCGAAATCTGGGTGCATTCTGAGATGGCTTTTTTCTTAATTCCATTTAATGGCTTCTGTGACCAACCTTGCAATCTCCTTTCTTTTGAGCACCTCACCATCTTACAGCTGGGCTTGTAACTGATCATGAAAAACCTATAATTTATCTCTGTCTATACACATTTCCAGGAAAAGTAAATAACTTGATGGGGTACTTGAGATTCTACCTGCTAGGATGATTTTCCTTCCCCACTGTTTTTTTCAGGGCTTCTCCTAGATGGAAATGTTATTTTATAATACTCCACTTCTGACAAATAGCAACATATAGTGCATAACTATCTATAAACCATATGTGAATATTTTCATTTTGGACAATAATCATATGAAACACCATTTGAGGATACAAACAGAAATAGATATACTGTCAATATGAGCACTAATGCATCTCTCTTGTATTGTTACACTGCTGTCAGGACATGCTGTGTAGCCTGCTCTTAAATATACTACTTTCACTTAATGATAGAATTCTGCTGCATGCACATAGCTGTAGGACTTGAAAGATAAGATTATATCCACATGATTTTGGAATGGCCAACTCAGTCATTACTTGGTGTCCCATGGTCAGGTCTTTCTTGCTTGCTTGTGGGACTCAATAAGGAGCTGTTTCGCAAAGCTTGAATAATTATTTGCTAAAGGGAACATTGCTTTTCAACAAAACACTGCATGATGTTTCTTGCATGGGGGCATATCACAGGCACTATTATGCTTACAAACATTTCACTGATAGTTTGAACTCCATTGTATCTGTTGAGACATGAAACTAAAGTTCAAGTGGTAGTTCAGCTTCCCCTGCTGTACGAGAAAGCCAGCATCCTTTTGTCCTGGAAACCACTTGAAGCAGTCAGCCTGACACATTCTTCAGTAGATAAAGAGGAGCAACACAACCAAAATAGCAAATATTGCATCAAAGTCTAAAAAGTCCAACAATTTATGGGAGGATTTCTTAGTGGTAGTTGGTGCAAGAAGCAGAACTTCACCTTTCACTTCTGAGATAACAGCCTGACATTGGTCCTCCAGAAAATTCACTGAGATGGCAAACTCTCCAGTGTTTCTGACCTTAATTTCCCACTTTTTTTATATTCAAATTTCTTACTAAGGCATGTAGAATAGTTGCTATTTCCTGTATTCCTGAAGCTTCTGAGCAAACTGTCGTCAACACTGTGAAACCTCATGATGATTATGGAATAGTCAATGTTCTTCCGAAGTAAGTTATCGAAGAAATATTGTCATGGCAATAACACCTTCTGTATCCAAACCTTTGTGTCGTTCCTTTCCACATTGACTCTAGGTTTGATCATGACCCTTTTTTTACTATTTGGATATTAACATATATGGCAGGAAGAGACTTGAAAATCTTTTGTGCGTTAAGGTCTTGCTTCCTTATTTCTGGAAACTATTTTCCAGATAACAATGACATATAACAAATAACAAAAGAGCATATGAAAAAATTCAATTTTCATATTTCCTATTTTCTGACCCTGTGAGAAAGTGAGGTTAGGCTCCTGGTAATGAGATCATATGGAAAGAGTACTAGCACTTCCTGCAGTCAGTCAACTCCCCATGCCATTCAAGCCAAAATGTACATCAGCCCAGCTAACACCATGTGGAAGAGAGGAGGCATCTCAGCTGAACATGGTCCAAAGTGCAAACCCTCACAATTATAATTAAGTAAAAGATTGTTTAAGGTACCTGAGCTGAAGAATAGTTTATTAAGGAGAAATAGACAATTAATAAAAAAAAGTTTTAGCTGGAATAGGGAATGTAACAAGCACATAAAACATATAGCAAAGTCTATGGAACTGGGTGTGAGGTAGAGACTGGAGAGATGTAAAGAAATAATTGACAAAGACAGGAAAAATGGCAGATAAGTACTCTATGTTGAAAAAAACAGGAAACAATTATTGGAGGCTAGAAAATGATGACTCATGTAGTTTGAAAACAGTTGTCAATCCACATAATTCGTCAACTGATCTCTGACAGAAATGCACTGGCAACACAATGGAACCAATAGAGCAAAGAGTTTTTCTCAATATATGGTGCTAGAACAGCTGGACATCTGCATGCACAAAAATGACTATAGACACAATCTTACACTCTTTGCAAAAGTTTACTCAAAGTAGATCACAGACGTAAATAAAAATGCAAAAGTATGAAACTCCTAGAAGAGAACCACAGAAGAAAACATTGATGACCTTGGGTATAGTAATGATCTTTCACTCAAAAAAACAAACATAATACATTAAATAATTAATAGATAAACTAGACCTGATTAAAATAAAAAATTCTTGTCTGCAAAAGATAATATGAAGAGAATTTTAAGACAAGTTATAGGGGGAAAATATGCGCAAAAGACACATTTGATAAATGATCCTTATTGAAAATGTGCAAAGAATTCTTAAAACAACGGTAAGAAAAACAATCCAATTAAAATATAGTCCAGAGACCTTAACAAATACCACATTAAAAAATATATATAGGGCCGCTTGGGTGGCTCAGTAGGTTAAAGCCTCTGCCTTCAGCTCAGGTCATGATCTCAGGGTCCTGGGATCAAGCCCTGCATTGGGCTCTCTGTTCAGCGGGAGCCTGCTTCCCCCTCTCTCTCTGCCTGCCTCTCTGCCTACTTGTGATCTCTCTCTCTGTCAAATACATAAATAAAATCTTTTGTAAAAATTAAAAATTTTATTTTACATTTTATATTAAATTTAATTTTGTATTTATTAATATTTAATAAATTTATATTTATAATTCATTTATAATTTATTGATTAATAAATTTATATTTCATAATATTTAATTTTACATTTATATATATACAAGTAACAAATGAGCATATGAAATAATTCAATCATATGTCATAAAGATCAGGGA